>CABHPP010146161.1:1939-70939 GCA_902168425.1 Peromyscus attwateri
TCTGCGTAGCTTTGGAGCCTGTCCTGGAACTTGCTCTGTAGACCAGGGAGGCCTTGAACTCACAGAGATCCACCTGCCTCTGCCTCCCAAGTGCTGGGATTAAAGGCGGGTGCCACCATCTCCCAGCACCATAGGGAATTTCTTATAGGTCTTGTCTACCCTCAGGTGCTTTGGGTAGCATCTTGGGCTTCTCTTCCTACCCTGTCTTACATTTAGTTGTATTTATTCTTATTTTTAATGTATGGAACCATTCAAGGTTAGATTCTTATCCATCAACTTTGGCTGCAAGTCAGAAAGTGAGATTTCTCCACATTAAAACCTACTTTTCTTTCCCCAACCTCAGATTAGCCAAGGTTTCCATACTTCTCGCCATGTATTATAACCTATGGGAGATGCTGGAGTGCAACATTATAGACTAGGTGACTTTTTTTTTTTTGAGACTGGGCCTCATGTATCCCATGCTGGCCTCCAATTTATTATATAGCCAAGGATACTCTTGAACTTCTGATCCTCCTGCCTCAACCTCTTGGGTATTGAGATTATAGAGGTGCACAATCATACTGGGTTTATGTGGTTCTGGGGATGGAACCCAGGGCTTCATGAATGCTAAGCAAGCTCTCTGCCAACTGAGTTACACCTTCAGCTCCTAGACTAGGTTGTTTTTTTTTTAAAGAAAAGAAATTTATTTTTCATAATTCCAGATGGTGAGAAGTTCAAGATCAAGACATTATCGAGTTCCATATCTGATGGTATGGTGGGAGGGTGAGGGAGCTCTCTGAGGTTCCTCTTATAAGGACACTAATCCTTTCATGAAGGCTCTTGTGTCATGACCCCACTCCCAAAGCCCCAAATCTGAACACTACCACACTGCTGACAAGGTCTTAACCTATGAATTTGGAAAACACAAACAGTAAGCTATAATGACTTGAGTCAACTTCTAAGAGTCTCAACACTGAAGCTGGGGTTCAAGTATCTGTCAGGGATCATCAAACTACATGGCTCTGTTTCATCCTTAGGGGTCAGTTCATGGAGGCAGCTGTTGCTCCATCTCTCATTTCTAAGCATGAGGACTCTCCAGGTCTGACTCTCTCCTAGCTACCTCATGGAGCACACTGACTTCTCTGCTAAAGAATGTAAAGGTGATGTAAAGAATGTTTCTTCTGATCTTACTGGTTTTCATCTCTTCCTTCTTTTCTCTCTCCTCTGCTGTGCATTAAGTTCTATTCTGGTCTTAACCATGGGAAAGTGGCTTCACTGTTCCATGTATTTATCCAAATCTGATAATCAGGCTTATGCTCCAAATCTTCAGGCTTAGGCTTTTGAATCCTCAAATCAAGGACTTTACTTTGATTGCAAAGACCTGTAGGACTAGCTGCTGGGGAGGGGCTGTGGTGGGGAAGAGGGAAGTAAACAGCATAGTTTATTGTTTGTTCAGTTCACAGCTAATCTGTGGCCAAGGTAATTTCATCTCAAAACTCTTTCTCTTATTTTGTTCTCTAACCAAAAGAATGTTCTCATCTTAAGAACAGGTCCACCATCTTCCTAAGCCAATTGGACAAGGCTGCAGATTGAAATAACATTCTCCTTTCTGCTACATACTTACGAAGCTGTGTAATCAGAACTATGGTGTACACTAGCCCTTAGGAATGTTAGAATAGGGACTGGAGAGAGACTCCACGGGCTCTTACAAGCATGGGCTATAGGAGGCTTCTTGATGGGTCTGCTGTCTTAGGTGGGGAGAATGTTCTAGTTCCAGGCTCTCCTGGGCCTTCTCCAGGTGAGAAGGATTTACGGGGTACAGGAAAAGAGGGCGCCAAGTCGGCCCTCAGTAATCAGCTTGTGACAGGCCTGAGAAGCAAAGGGTTTGGCTCTTATCCCTAGGGGAAGAGGTGTGAGCCCATCAGAAGATTCTAGGCTGGGTAATTTACCTAGCTCCCTCTCCAGGTGTTTGCTCATTCCACTCTCCTTACTTGAAGTGCCTACTTTTCTTCCTTATGTGGGAAGGATTTCTGGCTTTGCCGAGCCTAGCACCCAGTCTCCTCTCCCTCTACCCATGTATTGCTCTGTACTGTAACTGCCACCACCCCAAACTTGCAGCCTTCTGAATACTTTCATCTTTCTTCTGCCTCTGAGCCTTTATCCTTGCTGTCCCCTTTCTTGGGAGGGAACACCTTTCTCTTGCCTGCCCCCTCCTGGCTCTCTCACTGTCTTGCAGGTTTCCACCCTGTAGCTGTCTCCCCAAATCAAATCCACAGGCTGAACCATGACATTCTTTCTCTTTGTGCTTCCGTGCATATTTCTCTACGCGGTCTCCAGTGTCCCCAGGCTGACCTTTGAATTGCACGCAGCTTAATTCCTAAACCAGATCTGCCAGGGATGGTGGCTTGTTTGCTGTGAGCAGGTGGGTGGAGCTGGCAGTCCCTGGGCCCTGAAATGGATTTCCAACTCAAAGTTCAGGACATGCAGAATGTCATAAGATTAATATGCATATAATTAGACAGTTACAGGTGAAGGAATGGACTCTGGGAGGGACATACGCGTCATTCTAGCTTCTAAAACCTAGGCTCTGTCTCAGAGTCAGATGACCTGAGACCCAACCTAGCACCGATCCTGATTTGCCGTGTGGTCTTGGCAAGTGCCCCCTCTTCTTTTGAGCCTTGATTTTCTACTGTAGAGCTCAGAGGCCTTTGATCTACTCAAAATTGTTGTCTCAGTTCCTGTTTACTCCTGGTCATCTGTGATTGCTTCCAAGTTGCCCACTATTTCCCATTCATTTCTCTCATCAGTACAGCTTCCCCACTGCCCAAGGCCTGTGTCACCTTCTCAGCGAAGTTTCCAGTGTCCTCACCGGTTCCCTCAGAACATGCTTTATCTCTACTGAGCTCTCACACCCCTGCTTCACCTGGACACAGTCAGTGCTGCACTGTAGCTCATATGCCACATGTAAGTTTGGATCCTCTTCATCTAACCCCCCACTCTGCCCTGGGTTTTATTAATTGTTATTATTTAAAATATGTATTTCATTTATGTGTATGTGCCAGAGTGCAGGAGCCTGTAGAGGTCAGAAGAGCCTTCAGGTTCCCTGAAGCTAAAATTAGAGGTGATTGAGAGCTGCCAGGGGGTGCTGGGAATTAAACCCAGGTCTTCTGCAGGAGCGGCCAGTACTCTTAACCACTGAGCCACCTCTCCAGCCCCAGATTTTATGTATTGTCTTTTACTTTTTAAAAGTTTCACCAGATCTGAGTCAGATGGCTTTTCCCAGGACAAGGCTGTAGATGAAGCAAGGAGACATAGGTTTTTGGAAAGTTCTTAAGGTTTTTGGAAACTTTGCTAAGCCTAAGTATTGCCCAGTCACCCAGCAGCTAGAGGGGCAGGACTCAGAGATGATTGCACACGTAGCAGCTTAGCTGCCCTAAGTCCGGCTTGAGCTCAGAGAGGTGCTGTGTATTGCGTGTGGGTACCCCAAATTCATTTGTTAATCTTGGGGAATATTCAAGAGCAGAAAAGAGGAAGTAAATGTTAAATGACAACAGCCAAGAGACGAAGCCATCCCGTTTCCCACTGAATCTCCTTTCTCCCTTTCTTTAGATCTAGAGCGGGTCATTTATCTCTCCATAGAGTGCTGGCTGTAAGAGTTGTGCCTTTCTCAAGCTAATGTGCCTTCTTCCCCAACTCGTGTGATTTAGGACTAAACAGCATGGGTTTAAAAGGTCTGCAGATTGGACACGCGGGTGTGTGGATAGAGCTAGGAATGGAATGGAGTGCCTGAAGGGGACTCTGTGTCCCTTGGGGTGCTCATTAGTTGCTAGAAATGGAAAGGCACCTGGTTGGCTTTTTGGGAAATGGACAAAACCATGCTCCTGGGCTGGGGAGGAACTCCACAAAAGAATATTTTGTGTTGCAAAATGATGGATGAAAATTAGATTTTATGAAGAAGAAGCCACAATAGTGAGTCTCAGTGTTCTTTTTAATTCTTGGGGAGAAACTGGCCACTGAATCCCCTGAGGCACTCTGAATGAAGTGACTCCCGAGGGTGTAGGGAATGTCACAGGGGAAAAACCTCTTCCTTCCCCCCTGCCTCTCTTCTTACACTGCTTGCAATCTATGGGGTCCTTCCTCTCCATGGCTTTAGTCCTACACAGGCTGATGACCCTTGAAAGAGACATATCTGCCTCTTCCTGAGAACTTTGCATTCCTTGTCTCCCAGCTTTCTGTGTATATATTTCCTTTCTGCTTGGATTTAGTCTTGGTGTAATTAAGAGCAAGGTGTTATCAATGTACTCCCTTCCCCAGATGAAGGGATGATATATGATTGCAATTTCATCAGTCAGGTGCACATTTTGAAACCTGAATTTTGAGATGATTTACTGGAAGTGTATTGTAAAGAGGATGACTAATACTTACTACCTGAAAGTTTCTCATTTTTGATTGATGGCCACTGCTCTAGGCTCTCTTCTATGTTTAAGAATTGAGTAACACATTTCTCTACTTGCATGGCCTCTGAGCACTCAATGCCTGTTGCAGTTAGCTCTGATCTTAAGTTCTTGCATACTTTGCCTTCTTCCCCAAACTTGCTTTTCTTCTGTTTTCCCTTTCTATCTCAGAGACCATCACAGTCTCAGATGCTCTAGTTAATAATTTTATTTTGAGGCAGGGTTTCCCTTTGTAGCCCTGGCTGGCCCAAACTGGTTTGAAACTCATAGATAACTATTTGCTTCTGCCTCCTGAGTGCTGGGATTAAAGATGTGGACTGCCTTGCCCAGCCCTCAAATTAATACTTTTGAAAACCCTAATTCTTTTCTTTTTCTTGTATTTTGCTTCTAGTTTATCATTAAAACCAACTGTTTCTTTTTTTCCTAATATTTAGTATGGGCCTTCTCAAAATCCTTTATTATTAATCACAAACCTGTTCTAAGCTCCTTCTCCCCAATTTCTGATTAAAGTGTCCCTGCTCCTGTTTGAGAAAAATCCTTTATATGTGCTATAGATTCCACCTCCCCTTCATTTCTTCAACTTGTGTCATTAGTTGTCCCTTCTGTGATCCATTTTTTGATCTTCTCTTGGCATATCCATATCTGATGAGAATGGCAAAAGTTGTAAAGCCAGCACAGCTGCTTGACAAAGATCCAGCAAAGCTGAGCTGCATGATGGCTGCTGTGCTATCTTTGGTTTTCATCTCCATCTGTTTCATACTTGGGGAACTTTTAATATTTTCATAATTTGGGGATATTGGATTGATGGGAAATTTCTTATGAATCATTTATGCCTTCTCCCAGGAGTATTACTTGTAAGCTTTGCCAGGAAAGTCCTAAACATACTACCTCTCCCACTTTTAGGGAGATATCCTTATCTGCTTGAAGGCCTTCCTTACACCTTGGAGGTTATGACACACATAAAGAAGCCAGAGGTCTCTTTATGAGGCTATGAGACATTCTTGAAACATCTGTCCCTATATTTACACAGGAACAAGGTATTCAAAACAAAGTAAACGTAAAAAGGTCAACAAGATTTGGTGGGCTAGAGGAGTTGGCCACAGATCAGATTGCAAGTCTCTTCCTACTATATACTCAGACAACTGTGTGGCATATACAGCAACAGAGTTAGACTAGCTGAAATTACCTCTGTCCTACACAGAGATTTATATTGATGAGCAAAGAATGGAATGGAAAGATTATTAAAGAATGAGATGTTGGGACCTCCCTTTTTTAGAAAAGTTAGCACATGCAAAGTCATTGTAATGTCATATGACCAAAGAACAACAGAATGCCAGGATTAGACTTATAAACAAATTCTATATAGATATAAAATATAAACATTGTATTATGTCAGAATTTGAATAATAATTGCAGCAGCTTTGGCCTTAAGATTTTTCTTGGGCACTCTGACCATTAAGAGTTAATAATACACTGCTTGGGACACAGCAATATGCCTGCTCTGGCTTAAAGATTTTGTTTTGGTCTAGTGTCCTTGTAGCCACAAAAGCTATCAGCCTGAGAACAGGCTGTCGTATGCTTCTAGATTCTTAAAATTTGGGTTATGGAGTTAGTGAGTAAAAATGTTAACTCTGTTTATCAATGATGTAAAAACTTGGGAAAATGATTGGAAATGATAACTCTGTCCTGTCATAGTTTATTAATAATGACTAAAAGATGAGCAAGAGGAAATGAAACACATGTCCAAAACCAAAAATGATATTATCTATGTTTTGAAACAACATGAATATATCCCTGCTTACTAAATTCTATATAAATAAAGAAGCATTCTGGCTGCTAATCAGTCAGGCTGCAAGATTCTCATCACCACCATGGCCTGGCTCACCTCCTTTTCTCAACAACTCCTTATATCCTCTGCTGGGACCTGTCCAGTGCCAGGGATGGCTCCTGGCATTCTCTCCAGCCTGAAATCTTGTCCAAATCTCTTCCAAATCTCTAAACACCCTTGCCTGACACCACATTCCTTCCACCCCACATCTCTGCATTCTACTGCTTATCTACAGGTCTTGAAGGTGTTTTCTGTAATCTGATTTGTCTTTTATTACCAATATCCTCCACTTAGTTCCATTACTACACTGACATGATGCTTTCTAAGATTAATGACTTTTAAAAAAATATTTTGAGATTATAATACAATTACATCATTTTCTCTCCCTTTCTTCCCTCCAAACACTCCCATATATGTCTTTGCTCTCTTTCCAATTTATGGTTTCTTTTTTAATTAATTTTTGTTACATATAGATATGTATTCCTAAATACATAAATATACCCTGTTCACCCTGAATAATGATATTTGCATGTATATATTTTCAGGGCTGACTAATTGGTTTTGGATAACTAGCTGTTGTGCTTTCCAGCATGGCACAATAATGTTAAAGGTGTAGTAGTGGCATGTATACTTTGGTGGTAATCAAAATCTCTCTAGTTGGACTTAAGCCCCACTGAACAAGAGCAAAATCATACCCAGTACTGGAAACCTGGTTAACTACCCAGAACAGAGCACCATTAGCACAGGTATTAGGATGAACAATTCATAAATAGGACCTCATGAAACTGAGAAGCTTCTGAATAGCAAAGGACAGCATCATTCAAACAAAGTAGCAACCTAGAGATTGGGAAAAGATTTTTATCTACACATCTGACAGAGTACTAATACCTAATATATATAAGGAACTCAACAAATGAGATATAAAGAAAAAATAATCCAATTAAAAATGGGGTACATATAAAAACAGAGAATTCTCAAAAGAGGATACTCAAATGGCTGATAAACACTTTAAGAAATGTTCAACATTCTTAGCTATCAGGAAAATGCAAATCAAAACTACTTTGAGATTTCATGTTACACCATCAGAATGGATAAGATCAACTAAACAAGTGGCAGCTCATGCTGGCAAGGATGTGGAGTAAGTGGAACACTCATCCATTGCTAGTGGGAATGCAAACTTGTATAGCCACTATGAAAATCAGTATGATAGTTCCTCAGAAAGATTAGAATCTATCTACAGCAAGATACAGCTATACCACTCTTGACCAAGATGATATTCTTAACCCAAGTTCCAGGTAGTTCCAGGTGGGTGGGTTCCTAATGAGGAGATAGCTAGAAATGGCAAGAGGGAGGAGCTGTAGGAGCTCCTGGATGGATTCACGGATTCATGGAGCTTGGATCACCTACCACATGAATATTTAGTTTTTAAGATACCAAGAGCAGAAGCTAAAGGAATGCAAAGAGAGTCTATATGGGAGTAAGCTAATAAACACAAGCTAGAGATGCTGCTGCTGCTGTCACTGAGTCAGGTTGCAGGCTCAGAGTTGAGTCAAGCTACCTGCTTCTTCCACCATACACGATATTTGCTGTCATGTCTTCCTGCCATGGTGGACTCTTATTCCTCTGGAACTGTAAGCCCAATCAAATTCTTTCTTCTATAAATTGCTTTGACCATGGTGTCTTATCACAGGAATAGAAATAAAACAAAACAAAACAAAATTAATACAGAAATTAGTAGCAGAAAGTGGGCCACTGCTGTGAAGAAATTGACTACATCCTTTTTTGGAGGAATTTGGACATCTTTGAAACTTAGGAATATGAACGTGAGTGAATGCTGTATGCAGAGCTCAAGAGTCTGTTCCAGTAGGAGCATGGAAAGCAGTAGTGCTGGGAGCAATGTGAACTATGGAGGCCTAACACAATAGGTTTCAGAGGGGAGCAATAGAAGCCATTTCTATGATATTTTTAGTAAAGAATCTGGCTGCCTTCCACTCTTGTCCTGAGAACTTGCCTGAAGGAAATTATAAAATAGTAGACTAATATCTTTGGTGGGGGAAATTTTAAGACTATATAATGTTAAGTCTGTTGTATGGTTATTATTGATGTTTATGTAGGTCTATAATGAAAACTTGCAAGTGGGGTAGAATGATTTATAAAATGTACAGTTTGGAGAAAAAAGAGCTAGGAATCTTAATGTTATAGTCAAGGCATATGCTGAAGAAGAAGCTGTATTGTTAATGATATTAACACTGTTAATGTGTTCTTTACTGGAATGAAGAAGAAGTGTGCCTTCAGGGCAAGATCTAATCTTGATAAGTTTCCAACTTGTGAAAGAGAACTTAAGACATTTTCTACTTCTAAAAAGCAATTGAATACAAAAGCTGCTGTGAATGTGACTCAGTGGGGTGAGGCTCCATTCCAAGATGTCAGCCAAACTTGGCAGTATTGTCCATGTGGTGCTGGCTTTAGAGGCACAAAAGAAGAAGAGTGAAGGGGCTGTGGATTTTTCCTCTACAGTTTCAGAGAGCTTCTGAGGCCAAGCAATGTGTGACAGGGGAGCCCCTGTAGGAAGGACCCGAGAGGGCAAGAGTCTGTCAAAGAGACCATTGCACAAAGCTGTGAAAGTGAAACCTGGGTTGTAGTGGAGTCTTAAAAAAGTTGCAGATGCCAGAGCCATGAGACATCTGCCAAGAGAACTTCACATGGGAAGTGGAGCCATCTGGGGGAAGAGAGAGAGAGAGAGAGAGAGAGAGAGAGAGAGAGAGAGAGAGAGAGACAGAGAGAGAGACACACAGAAAGAGACACAGAGACAGAGAGAGACAGAAACAGAGAGAGACAGAGATAGAGAGATAGAGATAGAGAGACAGAGACAGAGAGACAGAGACAGAGATAGACAGAGAGACACAGAGAGAGAAAGACAGACAGACACAGACACACAGACACACACAGGCACACACACATGCATACACATGCCACATGCACATTCTACATAAACACATGCATATGCATATGCACACAAGTGTGCACACGTGTGTGCATGTGTGTGTGTGTGTAAATGAATATGTGGGTACAGTACAATATTTGGAAAGGAAAGTAAGAAAGGGTAAATATTAGGTAATGAGAAATGATAAAATCCATGTATTGGACAAGTGAGTCATTAAGGAAGATATAAAGCTAGTTTTTTTAAATTTTAATTTTGTTATTGATATTTTCTTTTTCTTTTTTTGTGTTATGTGTATGTATGTAAGTGCATAAAATCTAATTGATAGCAAAAGTGTAGAAATACAATGGGAAGCTCTACAGCTTCAGTGTCAGAATGGCTATTCAAACCATATAGAAGTTTATTGAGATGCATAGACTTTGGGCCTCACTAATCTTGCTGCAGAATGTTTTTTATTTGCAAGTCCCTTACAGTAAAGTTTTTTTTGTTGTTGTTGTTTGAGACAGGGTTTCTCTGTGTAACAGCTCTGGCTGTCTTGGAACTCACTTTGTAGACCAGGCTGGCCTTGAACTCACAGAGATCCACCTGCTTCTGCTTCCTGAGTGCTGGAATTAAAGGTATGTGCCACCACTGTCCGGCACAGTAAAGTTATAATTATTAAAAAATGATGCCAAGAATGCTAAAGTCTAGAGGACTTTGGGAGTTCATCTAAATGCACTTTGCATCATGACATGGCCATGATGAGCCTATGTGATGGTTTGAATGAGAAGTGTTCAAGCATTTGAACACTTGGTCCCAGTGCACAGAGCTGCTTGGGGAGGTTTAGGAGGTGTTGTCTAACTGGAGGAAGTATGTCACTGAGGGCAGGGTTTGAAAATATATAAACTTGCCCTACTTCAAATTCACCCTCTCTGCTCCATGTTTTCAGCAAACTATGTCATTTCTCTCAGAATTCTATTTCTGCTGCCCTGCCTGCTGGTTACTGCCATGCTGCCCTGCCATGATGGACTCTTATCTCTCTGGAACCATAAGCCCAAATAAAATCTTTCTTGTATTAAAAAAACATACAAACACACACCACCCCCTCACACCAAAAACCAACCTGCAAAAATTTGAAGGCTCTCTAGTATTGGAATCTGCTGGGTCTGGAGAGGGCAGAGAGTCATAGCTGTTGTCTATTGTAGTTTCTCTCCTTTCCTACTGTACAGGTTGGTGCTATGTGGAAGCTGAAAGCTGAGTGAGTCAAGAAAGTGTTGTCAGCATCAGGGCTACATTCACTTTAGAAGCTTCCCTCCTTTACATACTATGAGCCTCTCCGGTCTCCAATTGATCACTCCAGACAATCTCTGGTTAGTGTACATTCCAGCTGAGAGATATTTCCTAAGTCTGTGGGAAAGAGGAGGAAACTGCCAGAGCCCTGGATTCTGCTCCTGATGGGAGAACTGAGGAAACCGAGCACTTTGCTCACCAGTCTGTATCCATCAACAAGCCACTTCACAAGATGAGGGAGCTTTGGATACTGAGTGTGATATGCTGGATCTTCAGACCAGGACTCTCGGCAGCAAAGCAAATGATGCTCCAGGGATTGAGCAATGTGTCAGCTAGGGGCTTGGGGTCGTAAGTCACTGCAATAACACTGGTGCTGGACTTCTTCCTTACTCTAGAGGTGGACCCACAGATCACCACATCTTTACAGCCCGAGCTCCCTGTTACTTAAATTCCACATCTGATCCTCCCTCTATTCATAACTTGTGACTAACACCCATTCAAAAATGGGCATAGTGTCCTTAGGGTTTCTGGCTTATGTGTTTTCTTTGTTTTCAGGGCTCTGGAGTAGCTCAGTCTTAAACAAGAGGCTCCCTCTCAAGATAGTACCTGGCTGTAGATTCTAAGATATGAGAAGTGATGCAGTGGATTTCTTCTCCAATGCTAACTGCTGTGCAGGAAGAGTTACTATTGCACCAAATCCCCACACTGGACTTAGTGTTTGAAGAATCTCTGGGGGTTGCTTATGGCTTATGTAACTGAACACAGTGGATTCTTCCCTTGGTTGAGTGCAAAGTCAATAAGCACAACCAGACAATAAAAGAATTGAGAAAAGTCCATTCCCTGCAGCAGATAATGGGATAATCCCCCAAACTATGTGTTCCTAGACAAAGTAGATACAGGATTTTTACTGAAGAACCAAGACACATTTACACAGGAAAGTACTTGGGGTGGGCACATTCCCAAGCACACTCATTTTACCCAGCATTCTCAGGTTAAGATCACAGCTCGGGAAGGAAGGATGATGGACACAGTCCTGGGTATATGTAGCTCAAGGTCCTGGAGCATTTGGTTTGAAGGGTTAAGATGGTGAACAGGGACACTTTTGAATATGCTTAGATTGCATCATAAAGATGGCAGACAGAAGTATTTTTGGGGAACACTTAGCTTGTTTTGAAAAGATGGCTGCTGTGGATATCACTCTGTATAAATAAAATGCTGATTAGCCCGTAGCCAGGCAGGAAGTATAGGTGGGACAAGCAGAGAAGAGAATTTTGGGAAGTGGAGGCTGAGTCAGGGAGACCCTGCCAGCTGCCGCCATGACAAGGGAGATGTAAGGTACCGGTAAGCCACGAGCCACGTGGCAACTTATAGATTAATAGTAATGGGTTAATTTAAGATATAAGAACAGTGAGCAAGAAGCCTGCTACGGCCATACAGTTTGTAAGCAATATAAGCGTCTGTGTGTTTATTTTATAAGTGGGCTGTCTGACTGCCAGGGCTTGGCGGGACCTGGAGAGAAAACTCAAGGTACAGAAGGCTGTCAGAAAAATTCCTGGTCTTGTTCAGCTTCTTTTAGCCACAGGGGTTTTAGATGAAATCAAAGAAATCAAAGGAAATGTGTGTTAATATAAGAGTTTGCCTCTAAGGGTGACTGCCTCACTTAACTGCTGGCATCAGGACGGCTAGTCCATTTCCCCCAGGACTGTGGCCCGATTCCAGTTCACCTTGCGGTTATAGCTTCGGGTTGCTGACCCTGAGGAAGCTGCAGTGCTGCACTGCTTCTGACATCCTTCCTCACTGTGTTCTGTTTCTCTGTGTTTTGTAGCTGTCTTGTCATCTCTTCACTGACTCCTGACATCCTTCTCGTCCTTTCCTTGGACTATGTATGAACTCTCCTTATCGATCCTGACTTCTCATTCAGGGAGTTGCAGGCAGGAAACTTCTAATCAGCCATCTCACCCCAGGAGGATGGGTAGACTTTCTGAAATGATGAAAATACTGCTGATACTGAGAGTTTTAGAGAAACTATAAATGATGATGATATTAGGTCCTGTCATTACAAGTTTTAAAGTTTTATTCATTGACAATTTCATATGTCTATATAGTGTATCTTGATTATATATACTTCACTCCCCCTCCCCCTTCCCCAACCTCCCCATGTCTCCCTTTCACTTTCATATTCTCTCTCTCTTTCTTTTTTTTTTTTTTATAGCCCATTGAGTACAATTAATGATACCCACATGGACATGGGTGTGTGGCCATTGGATGGAGCATGGACTACCTATCAGTAGGCACATCCCTTACCAAAGCTTTTGTGAGTTCATGACTATAATGGCTGTACCATGTCCAGAAGCATTTTGTCTTGTCACAGGCCTGGAAGCTTCTTGCTTTGGTGCTCTGCCTTCTGAGGAAAAGAAAAAAAGGTCTCTACTTTCTCTCTCTCCAGGAACTAACTCTTCCTTGGAGGACGAGGGCAGGATATGGAGCATTTGTGCATACATGTAACACCCTTCCTTTTTTGGATTGTTTTTCTGTGTCTGTGGCTGACGGCCACGTGGTGAGGGGCAACAGTGCCAGCTCTCCCTCCCTCGCTGAGCACAGGATTCTTTCTGGTCTCCATCACGACTGCCGTTTGTCCCAGCTGGTGAGACTTCTGAAAGGAAGGAGAACAGATAGAGTGGCGTGGCGTAGTTAGGCCTTTGTGTCCCTGAAGAAAATGGAGGCTCCTGGCACTGCCTTAAAACACATGAGCCCTCGGCAGGTGCTTTTCTTTGTGGAAGCACTACAGGGCTGCTGAAGTGTTAAATCAGGATTAACTATTTGGAAAATATTTTATGACAGATTGTTTTATATTTATTTAGTTATATTTTTGTGTGTGTGTGATATGTGTGTCACATGTATGAAGGAGTCTGTAGAGGTCAGGGAGTGGCAGATCCCCTGGATTTGAAGTTGTAGGAGGTTGTATGCCACCATAAGGGTTTTGGGACCCCAACCTGGCTCTTCTGTAAGGGCAGTGAGTGCTCTTAACTGCTGAGCCATCTCTCCAGCCTCAGAATTAACTGATTTTCAGCGACTTGTTTTCTAAGAGACTCGAATGCCTGCCAACACAGAGAATCACAAATCTGTCTGATTCCCATTCCCACTGTGCTCAGGTGGGGACAAAATGGCACAAAAGGCCTTCTCCTTTTCAGTTCCTTCATGTGCTCCCAAAGCAACACATGTTGTGGTCACCTTCCTATTGGACACGGCTTGTCCAATACCCAGCACTTTGCTGTCCAGCTTCTGGTAGGAATCTGTGCTTCCCTACGGCTTGGCCCTGTGTTGCCTTGAATTTGTGTGAGCTTCTCAGATCCAGCCGTCTCAGAGTGTTAGCTCTCTTGGTATCTGGTTAGTGTAGGAAGCACATGGCTGGGGAGGCTCTAAGTCCCCTTTAGAACTCAGTAGATAGAGCATGTAAAATAGTGCCTCAAAACCAAAAGAACCCACTCTGGAGGTCTGATATACCTTCTTAACCCAGTATAGGAAATGCACTGACCACATGGCAATAGAGATACTCAGAAAACATTGAATAAGTGTAGTCATTCATTGTGGATGAAAGGTATCGAGTTAGGTAAGCATGGGTCTAGCAGAAGACATAAGTACACATGAAGAAGAAGGAGTGGCCTAAGACATGTAGGTCTGAAATAGCAAAACAAGGAAGAAGGAATACCATGGTTTCAACTCAAGGAGAGTGGAGTCCATATATCTCACCAACAATTGTAAAAGGACACACCAAAAGATATCATTCAAATCTCCTTTTGATATTTTTTCAGTTTCTAGGTACAAATGATCAGTGGGAAAAGGGACCCATGAAAAATAGGAATAGGCAGGGAAGTGTGCCCATGGCCATAGGTAGAAACTGAGGTAGAGAAAAAAAAAACTTGTTACAGGATTTACAAGAGAGATAATCAATATCTTACATTATAAAATGATTACATTATTAAAATATATTTTTGTTAAATTCTCAGAAAAATTCTAAACTGTTTTGTGTTAGGCTAACTTAAAATACAAAAATAAAAATTAGTTTTAGGATTAGCCTGTGTGTAGAGATATTGCTACATTATTTCTGGGTTTTGCTCCGTCTAGAATTTTGTATATGCATATATATGTATATAATTAATGTTGAGATGGTATAATTATGCTAGTGGGAAAATAAAATTCTCGCTGCGCATGAATTTATTCCTAAAATATAGATAATGTATTTTGTTATAAATGATATTATAAGATTCAATGTTTCAACATCTACTTTGGTGCTTATGTACATTATAAAATTATCAAGATCAGCATCCCTGGTAAAATGAGGTTCAGGTGTATGGAGGACAGCTATAGCTCTGCCCCAGGACACTTGGCCTGGGCCAGGAGAAAACGACCATGAGCCACCCAGCTCTTTAGGTCTGGGGGGCGTGAGGAGAACAGCTACAGCTCCACCTCAGATCACTTGGCCTGGGCTGGCAGAAAACAACCAGGACGTGAGAGCAGGAGAGCTGACATCCCCCTTCCCTGTATGTCCCCTACAGCAATCCAGAGAGAGGACCCTGTACCTTGCCTTGGCAAAACGGTAGAGCTGGCTCTGGCGATATGAATGAGGGGGACTGGATCTGAGGGCCTGAGAGCGGGAGAACTGGCCCCTCTCCTTGCTATCTGTTGCAGTGGGTGAGTTAGCTGGGGCAATGCTGGAGAGCTCACCCTGGTGGGGTTGATGAGGGAAAGCTGGCAGGCTGACCAACCCAGCTGCCATTTAGGCTCAGAACCAGGGCTATGAGATGGCCCACCCCAACATCCACCTCATCTATGAACTGCTGGAGCATGTGAAGGGGCTGGACCTGCAGATCCAAAGCCACAGGATCTTTATGACATAAGGCAATGATAGGATATCCAAGAGGAGTCCCGGTGTGTACCAGTATCAAGGGTGTAACAGAGGCCAGAGGCCTGGAGCCAGACCAATGACTCATTGCAATGAACAAGTAAAGATGTATGGACTAAAGGGTTTACTGCATGACTCACTGTGTCACACTACAGCATCCACACTGAGACTTTCTTCTTCTTCTTCTTTTCCGTATGTTAGTTTGTTTTTGTTTTTATTTTCAATTTTATGGGGGAGGTTGTGAGGGCAGAGGGCAGATATGAAGGGACAGGGAGATGAATGGGATCAGGATGCATGATGTAAAATCCACAAAGAATCAAAAAAGAAAAAAGAGTCTAAAAAATTATCAAAATTTTATGTCTTTTTAAAATAACTGCTTATGTTTGGGTGCTTTTGACTACTTTTGACCCCATCTTAACAATGTCAAAGTTCATTGTTGTAGAATATTATTTTAAGGTGTGTTACTTTTGTTTGTGTTGCATTTGTTTAACTCTGTGAAGCTGTGTTACTTTGCCTGTCTAAAACACCTGATGGTCTAATAGAGAGTTGAATGGCCAATAGCAAGGCAAGAGAAAGGATAGGCAGAACTGGCAGGCAGAAAGAATTAATAGAAGCAGAAATCTGGGAGGAGAGGAGGTAGCTAGAGAAGAAGGAAGACATTAGGGGCCAGCCACTTAGCCAGCCATAGGGTAAAAGTGAAAGTAAGATATACAGAAGTAAGAAAAGGAAAAAGTCCAGAGGCAAAAGGTAGAAGGGATAATTTAAAGTTAAGAAAAGCTGGCTAGAAATAAGCCAAGCTAAGGCCAGGCATTTATAATTAAGAATAAGCCTCTGTGTATGATTTATTTGGGAGCTGGGTGGTGGGCCCCCCAAAAGAGCAAATACAAACAACAACAGTTCATTTAAGTTTGTGTTAAATTCTTTTAAATGGCAACTTTTTAAGAAAACATTTAATACCCTATGTGCCCATACAGAAACATGTATAGCTGTGTGTCCAAACTTTGTGTATTATACAAAAGCTTGCAGTTAAAGACATAGAATTCTAAAACATGTAAAATGAACAACAAATGCTGTTTTGCTCATTGTATCTTGACTGTTTACAGCTATCTAAAGTGGCGGTTGAAATCTTTTGACATTTCTTCTAGTTAATCTGTACCACTCAGCCAAAACAAACAGCAAACCAACCCCAACCACCTTGCCATTTATGCAGCCCTGCTCTTTAAAACTGTGATCTATATAATGTTTCCTTGACAAAATAAATATTTGTTATTATATATATGAGATGGGCTTGTATATCATAAAATGAGTCAGTTTGTGGTTACTTGTGCTATTCCTTGTGAGAAGTCTAAGTTCATGATTGTGCCAGTGCTCTGGATACATAAGTGGCAGCCCACTCTGCCCATCATGTGTACAAGCCAGAGGTTGAATCTTTAAATGGTATTTTATTCAGAGAACCAGGAATCTGAGAAGATAATGAATTACTGTCCTAAAGCTCTATCTCCTGTCTCATCTTTAGCCAGCAGGTTTTATAGGAAGGGGAAACAGAAGCAGTTAATTGATCATTCCAGACTTTGGTCACCTCTGTGGTCATGTGATCAGTCTTGTCTCTGAGATTTGTGTTGATGTTTTTCCTTATCATCTCCCCAGAGTAGAGGAAGGTTCACAAATGCCAAAGCCACTAAATCTTGAATTCCCCTCGAGACAGTCATTTGAATGCCATCTAGATTAAAGGTTAAGGCAGAGCAAACAAGTCATTAGCCATGTGTACACGTGGATTTCTTCTTACAGAATAAAGTACAAATGTGTTCTTATGTAATTTGCTCTGCTCTTATCATTGTGCCCCTATCAGAGCTGTTATCCTATTGAACCAAAGATTCAAAAGTAGAAGCTGAGGACTGGAGAGTTGGCTTAGTGATTCAGAGTGCTTGCTGCTCTTCCAGAGGATCTGGTTTTGGTTCCCAGCACCCACTTTGGACAGCTTACAGCTGTCTGTGACTCTAGCTCCAGGAGCTCTAATGCCCTTTTTTGGCCTCCATGAGCACCTTCTCACATATGGCCCATGTGCATGCGCCATGGAGTTGGTTGTGGAGTTGGTTCTCTCCTGTCACTCTTACCTGGGTTCTGGGGATAGAACCTAGGTCACTAGGCTTGTGCAGCAAATCCCTTTCCTTGCTATTTAGAAGGCTTCTGTGCTGTTTTTCTTTTTCTTTTTTTTGGTTTTGTCAAATGTTTTATTGAGTGTAGACATCTGGAGTACTGTAAAACATGCATTATCTGTAGATTCAAAAAGGAGCAAGCCACATTGTCCTCACTGTCAAATGTGTCAGGCTTGGCATACATGATGGAGATTAATGGAGTATCATGAGAGTAATATGGTTCTTGAAAGGCTTCTACAATCTGAAGTAGGGTCTTAATCACGTGAAAAGCAAAGCTGTTCACATTTAGTAACTTGCATTTCATTGAAGGTACACAGTATTTTATAATTTAAAAACAAATAAAAATAATTTGTTTGTAGAAGATTTCTACTTCTAACTTTGTCCCTTTAGATTTCAGAAACTTTAATTTAAAAAACAAAACCCCAAAACCCAATATATGCATTTTAGAAGTATGTTTATCTGAGCAATAACTAAACTTTATTTCTTTTTTGGTTGCTGAGGTGTATTAAATTTGAAGAAGATAATATCTCCATCTTCAACAATATAATTTCTGCCTTGTTGTCTGTGTTTTCCAGCAGCCTTGACTGCATTTTCAGAACCCCCCTCTTTAAAGTCTTCGTATTTCATGACTTCAGCCATAATGAATCCCTTTTCAAAATCTGTGTGAATCTTTCCTGCAGCCTGAGGAGCCTTCGTTCCTTTCCTGATGGTCCACGCACGCACTTCATCTGGGCCTGCAGTGAAAACGTATTCTAGCTGGAGGGCTGCAAACCCAGCCTTACTGATCTTGGGCCAAGCACTTCGTGTCATGTTCACTTCCAGATACTTCTGTCTCTCCTCGGCACTCAATTCTTGCAACTTGAGTTCCAAGGCCCCACTAAAAGGAATGACCAAGGCACCTGGGTCATACTTGTCCACCCACTCTTTAATTTTTATCAACCATTTGTTTTTCTTTCTTATATAGTCTTTTTCAGAAAGATTAACCAAGTAGACCATTGGTTTTGAAGTCAAAAACAAGTGCTTATTCAACACTTCAATCTCTTTGTCATTCCAGTCATGATAGAAGCGTACAGGTTTCCTTTGATCTATAACCCAGGATTTGACTTTGCACATTATATCATACTCAGGCTTTAGTTTCTTATCTCCTCCTCTCACAGCCACCTTCTCTAGTTTATCTATAATGGGCCCAATCATTTCCTCATCTTTCAGTTGAAGCTCTTCGTGAATTATTTCTATATCTCGCATAGGATCTACACTTCCTTCAACATGCGTGATATCGTCATCTTCAAAAGCACGTGTTAGATGAAAAATCCCATCACAGGCACTAATATGAGATAAAAAGGCATTCCCCAAACCCTGTCCGTTGTGAGCTCCTTTCTCAAGGCCAGCAATATCCACTACATTTAGGAAAGCAGGAATCTTGCTGGCTGGCTTGTGATACTGGCAAAGGAAGTCAAACCTCTCATCTGGCAGAGGCACTCTACTCTCATTAGGGTCGATAGTGCAGAATGGGAAGTTCTCTGCAGAAGCTTGACTATTGGTTAATACATTGAAGAAGGTGGACTTCCCAACATTTGGCAATCCAACAATACCAATTTTCAGTGAGGTTCCAAATCTTCCAATGATTGGGGGTGGTTTAATTCCATCTCCTGCCTTTTTCGGGGACATCGTGCAACGGGCTGATGATCGCACCGGTCCCCCGGCTGCAAAAACCCGTGTAGCCGGCAGCCGGAGGTGGGGAGGAAGGCAGAGAGAGCGCAGGCCTGGCCCTCCGCCGAGCCGCACGCACGGCGGCAGAGGCCTCTGTGCTGTTTTTCTGTCCAGTGATGCTACTTATTGTTGCTTTTTAAAATTTGTGTTCAGCCTTTTTGTACATAAGCCTCCTAAGATGCAAAGTTTGCTAGAAGACTTTACCAAGCTGGTGTTAGTGTGTTAACCCTCCAGCCTCTGAGATCTGATGACAGCTCTGCAATATTAACTTGAGATCTCCAAAGATTTCAGCCTCTCCTCTCCTTTCCCCTCTCCTCCCCTCTCCTTTTTTTCTCTTCCTCTTCTCCCCCCTCATCCCTCCCACTTCTTGACATTTATTTCCTTGAAGTTCTGGAGGCCAGAATCTGAAATCAAGGTACCAGCAGGGTTGGGTCCTTCTAGAAGCTGGAGGAGACAACAGGCTCCATGCCCCTTTCTCTCAGCTTCTAATGACCCCAGGCATTCCTCAGCTTAGACTGTATCATTCCAGTCTCTGCATATATTGTGGGTTGACTCTTTTTAAACAAACTGTATGAAAACGACTAACTTCTAATAACAACAACATTTATGATGGGGTTATCAGAATTGACCAGACACCATAATCAAAGGAACTTCACTGGAAGTGGAGGTACAAGACTGGGAATTTTTAGCACAAGCTACATTTGTTATAAATAAAGTCATTTCTTAGAAATTTTAATTTTAAAAATAGGGCATGTAAAGAGAATACTATTTCAAAAAGAGGAAAAAAACACTTTTAAAAATAAAATTATGCTTTATAAAAATGGAATAAAAGATAAGTAAGTAAACTTTTCAGGCCTCTTCCTCAACTCAAAGGTGAAAAATAGCTCACACTAAAATATATATTAAAATATTTTTATTACTTTAATTATACATATGTATGTGCCTGCTACCAAAACCAGTAACATGTGAGAGGTTTTTAGTTATTACCAAGTTCTGCTGCCGCTTGAGATGCAGCCTCGCTCCCTTCTGGACCTCAGCTTCTATGTTCTGACTCTGAGAAAATGCTCCCCGAAGCTTGTGGTGTATCTAAGAAGGCTAATGAGTTAGTTGCCCAGAAGAAAGGAGTGAGAACAGCTGTGAGTCCCCGAGTCTTTGTTCTGGTATCATGTGGCACCTGCTGGTAAAGGGCTGAACAAGCTCTCCAACCTCCCATGTGCTTTTCCAATGTACTGTGCTAACTCATATGAACATCTCTCTGGGAATTTTAAGATATCTTGAGAGACTTGTTCAGAATATCCTAAAATGCTGTCTCATGTATGATAGTAAAATGGCGATGGTTGGTGGCGCTGGTTACCGGCAGAAAAGTCATGGGACATGGCAGAACCCAATGTTAGTTTTTAAAACTTTTATTAGGAGGGAAAGGAAGGAGAGAGAGCCAGGCCTGGGGAGGGGAAACAGCAGAGAGGGAGCAGAGAGAGAACACAGAGAGAGAGAGCGCACAGAGAGAGAGGGGTGGGGGTCCGCATCTAGCTTTTTAAGGCAGTATGCAGTCACCCGCGCCCCCTGATGATGTAAGACACCGGGCCCGGAAGAGTGAGGGCAGGATCCTAACAATGTATAGATAAGAAAGTGTAGCATGACACACTCAGTCTTATCCCTGTTATCAGTAGGAATACACCATGGTAATCTATTGGTGAAATTATTAAGGCCACTCCACGTAGTTAAAAGGGAGGTTTATTTAGTGGCATAACTTACAAATGAAGGGACAGGTAGATTGCAGGGTCTGGGGAAGACGTAGTGCAGTCCAGCGGTGTTCTCTGGAGAACTCTGCTCGGTCTACCTCTAGCGTCCAGGGTCTAGGAACCAAGAGAGGTGGCGCATCCGGATCTCGGGTCTTCAGGGTCCTCTCTTGGCCCCGCCTTGTAGGCAGGACAGCTACCGAAGCCTCAGTGGGGGTTGGAACTTCCAGATCAAAGCTGGAATGGCTACCCATTACAGTAATCAGAGGTCCAAACCATTAAACTTTCAAGGCTCAAAGCATTTCTCCAGCCCCTTGCTATGGGGACGCTTGACTACGAGACTGGATATTAATATGCATCTTTTCCAGTGGTATCTCACCTACCTGGTGCCTGGCTTTGCTTCAGGGCACATGACAAAAATAAAAAGGAGCTGGTGACTTTTGACTTGGTGTTTGTCTTGGTGTAAAACACCCACTTCACACTGATCGGCAGAAAAGCGTACCTTGATTTTCTGCAGTGATGAAAGAAAAGGTGAGTGTAGATGATTGCAGTCCCTGTAATATTCTGCGGAGGATTTGTGTAGAAAATATTTTAATTTATGATGCTTGAAAATTATAAATTTATAACATAAATTCAGGGTACTAATTAAAAATAGGACTGTATAGGAAAGCTTATAAAGGTTCCACTTCTTTGTTACAGCAAAAGTTTCTTTTTACATTTTCTTTGTTATTTATTATAATTTTTATTATTCAAAACAATTTTGAAGTTTAAATATATTTTGACCATATTATTCCCCTTTCCCAACTCCTTCCAGATCCTTTCTCCCTCTTGCCTATCCACCCAACTTTAACTTCTTTCTCAGAGAGCAAATAAAAACTTAATACAATTACAAATCCCCTCAAAACAAGAAAATAAAATAAAACAACCCCCCCCCAAAAAAAAACCCAAACGCCAAACTATAACAAAATAAAAGCACACAAAAAACTGTGGAGTCCATTATATTTGATTAACTACTCCTGAACATGAGGCCTGGCCTGGAGTGGTTGATATACCCAGTGTCACTACATTGGAGAAAACTGATTTTTTTCCTCTCCCAGCAGGAATAAATGACAGTTCATTTATTAACCTTTACCCTAGTGGCTAGGTTTTAATTCATGCATTCATTTGAAAATATAACAAAATAAAATATAATAAGATAAAACAAAAATTATAAGGATGTTGGACAAGACAAACCAACAGAAGAAAAAGGGCCCAAGAGAAGGCACAAGAATCAGAGATCCACTCAGCATCCCATAAAAACACTCAACTGAAAGTCATAATATATACTTAGAGGACCTGGTAAAAACCTGTGCAGGCCCTGTGCATGCTGCTTTGGTTTCTGTGAGTTCCTAAGAGCTTTGCTCATGTTAATTTAGAGGGGCTTATTTCTTGGTGCACTCCATCCCCTTTGACTCTTACATTCTTTCTGCCTCCTCTTCCACAAGGTTCACTGAGCTCTGAGGGGAGGGATTTGATGGAAACATCCCATTTAGGGCTGAGTGTTCCAAGGTCTTTCACTCTCTGCATAATGTCTGGCTGTGGGTCTCTATATTTGTTACAATCAGTAGCCGGAGGAAGCTTCTCTGATGATGGCTGAACAAGGCACTGATCTATGAATATAGCAGAATATTGTTAGGAGTCATTTCATTACTACAGTTTTTCCCTTTTTTAGACCATATTATTTGGTTTTACCCTAGGTTCTTGGACAATCAGACTCAAGTTCTTGGTCACCCAAGCATTTTGGGTATGGATCTTTGGGTGTTTTGGGTAAGGCCCGTCTATCTCATGGAGTTGGCTTTAAGTCAAATCAGTTATTGATTAGTTACTCTAACAAGCCTTGTGCCACCATTATCCTAGGATACCTTACAGGCAGGACATCACTGTAGATAAAGGGTTTGTGGCTGGCTTGATGTTTATGTTTCTCTTTTGATAGAGTTCCAAATACCTTCCTGTACCAATGAAGCTGGAATGTAGGGGTGAAAGCTCTATGTAGGCACCAGTTCTACATCTCCATGTTTGATGAGTTGTGTAGGTGTTGTCTTCAGCAACGGGGCCTTTCAGCTTCCTTTCTTATACAACCTAAGCCCACCTGTTTAGGTAGAATACACACACACACACACACACACACACACACACACACACACACACACCTTATGGAATAGTAGGTTTCACTATAAGAATCTATACTTTTTTATTTGTTTATTTTATTTTTGTGCTTTGAATGTTTGACTGCATGTATGTGTGTGCCTGGTTCCTGTGGAGGTCAGAGAAGGTGTCATATCCCTAAAAATGGAGTTATAGATGGTTGTGAGCCAACATGTGAGTGCTGAGAACCAAACCTGGGTTTTTTGGAAGAGCAACAAGTACCCTTAATTGCTGAGTCATCTTTCTAGACCTGAGCCTATATATATATTTTTTTCAGTTTTATAATGTAGTTTTGCAAACTAATGTAAATAGCAAATCAATCTCATTGTTATATCAAAAAGAACTATCTGTGAAGCAATAAACTATACTAATTTTATTGGAAGTTTTTTTTTTTGTTCCCCAACATAATATTTTTATTATTTGGGAATTTCATACAATGTACCCTGATCACACTTGCTTCTCATTCCTTCCAGGTTCACCCTCTCACCTTTGTGCCCCCCAAAAGGCACCCCCAAAACCTCTAAGTTCAATTTGTGTTATCCATATACTCATTGGAGAATAGTCAAACCCCAGTGGCTAACTCCTTAAAGATAACTGAGTCCTCCCCATACCCCCCAGAAGCCATCAGTTGTGAAGAGCTACAGCCTCAGCATCTTTATCACAATTTTTTAGGACTCTCTTCAGTAGTTCCATGTCTGGACTGTTTCTTTTTTTGGTGGGGGTTTGGGGCAGAGAGGTTTGCACAGAAGCCTTCAGTGTCTCTCATTCTCAGTTATGAGTCTGCAGTCATTGATACCACTGCAAAAGAGCTTCCCTGACCATAGCAGCTGGTGGCATCACGGATCATGGACATCAACATGATTTCCATGACAGCACAGATCATGGACAGCAACATGGTTTCCAGGAGTAAGTAGCACATATCATGGACATCACCATGGTTTCCACAGCAGAACAGATCATGGACATCACCATGGTTTCCACAGCAAAACAGATCATGGACATCAACATGGTTTCCATGGCAGCACATATGGACATCAACATGGTTTCCATGGCAGCATGGATTACTGAAGTCTTTCGAGGAGGCTTAACCCAGAAAATGAACCATTCTTCATCTCTGATATCTTGTTCAGAGTCAGGGTGATAGTGTAGTTGGGCAGTGTGCCCTTGGCACTGGCTGCCCTGCTAGTACCCCAGGCATAACTGTTGTGTTTGTAGCCTGAGGGCTGTACCTTGGCCCATATGCTCCTCCTTCCAGCAGGGTGAGCAGCACAAACTGGCAGCAGCAGCAGTGACTCCATGCTGAGGACTGGGCCTGCAGGCCAAGTGGTCGATGCATCTCTAGTTCCCATTCTCTCTGCTGATTCCTGCCTGGTCCATCATTTTTTTTTTTCTTATTTGAGCCTATATCTTAAATCAATTGTATTATTGAAAATATGAATACAGGTGGAATTTAAAGTAGTTATGATACAGTGGGCAAAAAATTCTCAATACTAAAATTCAGGCTTATGGTAATTTTATGAAAAGTAGCAACCATGGAAAATCATAGATTGGATTTGCAACCTAGGAACTGTATCTGTAAAAATGTTTTTTTTCTTAATTTTTTAAAACATTCCCAGCACCCATGTGAAATAATTCAGGCTTGATGGTGCACATTTGTAATCCCAGTGCTGAGGAGGCAGAGACAGGATAATCCCTGGGCTTGCTAAACAGGGAATCTAGTACAGCAGGTGAGCTCCAGGTTCAGGGAGAGACTTCGTCTCAAAAATAAAAAAAGATGGAAAGCAATGGAAAAAGATACTGAACATTAACCTCCCTTCTCTACACACCTGTACATACATACAAACGTCACACAGAAAACATGATCACAGCATCCTACACAGAAGGGGCAGGGAGCTCTGGAGAAGCAGGGTTTCTGAGTCTGTGTTTTCTCTGTCATGCTATATTCTTATGAGGACATGGCAAAGTCATTCTTGTGTTGTGTGTGGGGCACCGGAACATTTTGGAAGAAGTCTTGTATTCTTGGGAGGCTCAACTCTGGATCGAGCCTGTAGAATAACTGACTTGGTTCAGCCCAGCTGCCTCACATTCCTGACTGCTCTCCTGCCCTCACCAGCTCTACCATCCCCCTTCTTCCGTCACACTTTCATGACCAAGATACTCATCCAAAGCTGGTTGAGATTGTTCCTGTGCAAATACAGTCTGGGTGGAAGGGAAAGACCTTGGTAGAACACAAAGCTTAGAAAATTCCAGATGCCAGGATGAGGCAGGGATCTCCTGTTATTTTACCCGCTTCATACACTAATGATCATGTCTCACATAGTACACCAGCTTTCCAATGTGCTAGTAATGTCACATTGACCCCTGCATGTAGCTCTAAGTTGGTGAGGGGTCCCAGACAGTCAACAATTGGCTGAACCTTGAGCGGTCAGGGTACATGCAGAAAGGGAGCTACTGCAAGGAGCCAGTCTCAGTGTAAACAGCCTGGCCTTGATTTAGCAATAAACAATACCTGGGAGTTAGTCTGTGTATATTCTATAGGGGCACCTTAGTCTGTTTTGGATTAGTTCTAAGGTCTTTGCAAAATGTGCAAAAGGCTGTCTTTGAGACTGAGAATACTGTTACTTTCCTCCGGTAATATTTCTATACATCAGAATCATACAGCTTAAACAGAAATCTACAGCTAAACGTGTGCCCAGAGATGTAAAACACATGACCAAAGGGCTGTGGAAAGCACCCACAGCTGTTCTTATTCGGGAGGCATAGCAGTGGCACCTGAAAAAGTTATAGACAGAAAACAACTGGTTTCCACAGTCAGTGACCCCACAGCTTTGCCAGGTGGGGCTCCCCATCAGGGAGTTATACAACTGGTGGGGTCGACTTGTCTAACACTAGTTGTCACCTGCTGTATTCTCCCACGGACCTCAGCATTCATCATGAGTCCTGGGCCTTGTTTCTAGCATGAGAAGATTAGTAGAATCTCTGAGGCTACCAGCAACATCCTCTTTCTAACTTCATCTCCTAGTTTGCCAGCCTTAGCTAAGCCTCAGGCTCCTCCCAGAAAAGCAGCCCAGAATCAGACTTCCTTCTACCTCCCTATCCAGGCTTGCCATCTCCTAAAGGAACAATGCATTGATCAATTCATCTTCCCTCTAAATGTTTAGCAGGCTCTACCTCCTACCTTCTAGAGTCAACACACAGAGAGAGAGAGAGAGAGAGGGAAGGGAAGAGAGAGAGAGAGAGAGAGAGAGAGAGAGAGAGAAGAGAGAGAAGAGAGGAGAGGGAGACTGAGAGACTATCTAGACTCCTTAATTTAAGACTAGAAGTCAAGTTTCATTAGCTTTGGTTAGATGACATTGGTTCTGTAAAAAAATGAATCACTATGGGGAAGGTGAATAAATTCAGACATCTTTAATTATACTACCAAATGGCCAGTGATAGGTAAGGTCAGGACCTTGGAGTTAGTTGTTGCCTAACCCATGACTTTGACCACAGGGTGACCTGCCTTTTGCCCTAGAAGGGTAACTAGCTGCCAGATTGTATCAGAAAGTAGATGGCAGGGTGTGACAAATAGACTATAAATTTTGTGCTATATAAACACAGGGTCATTCTGGAATTGGGGGTAAGGCCAATCTCTACATACTCCTGAGACATTAAATGAATGGCACTGGGTAGAAGAGGGGTTCAGGAAAATGATACTGGGGATTCACTCAGCCAAAGTCTACTCCAACCACTCAAAGCTTTCCAAGTTAGCCCTTTTCACTTTTAGGTGAACCTCATGTGGTCCTTGACAGGGGCTATGACTTGTTCATCAGCTTGATGCTCCCTTAGGTCCTTCCTCAAACACATCCTTTATCACACTTCCTGATAGGGCCATGCCAATATACAAATTTACTATAAAATGTGAAAAGTCAGCAGATAGCTCATCATGTTTGCTAATTCTCTGACCTGGGTGAATTGTATTTTCATTGGGATAAAGTGAATCCTGGATATGAATTTTCAGAAGTGGGATAGACCAATAGAGAAGAAACTATTGGAGTTCCTTTCATCATTTTATATCTTGCTTTTCTACCTATGAGTTGGTCTGGATATGCTATCTCCCCAACAGGGAGGAGACTTGGTCTCCTCTGCAAGAAAGGACAAGAAAGCCATGTTGACAACACACCATTCTCTGAGTCAGGACCTACTGTTGGAGTTCCAAGTCCACCTGTGCCCTGGTTTGGCCCTGTCACCTCTGCACCCACTCAGTCTTTGTTTTTCTGTCCCTACTGAAGATCTGACTTTCATAAATTGACCCTCCTTTATGCCCTTGCTATCTCCCGATTTAGTTGACTGTTGGGGGACATCAGTAGGAGGTTGAAAAGTGGAAAAAGAAAATGTTTGGAGTACAGTTCCCTGTGTCAGCATTATGTCTAGCAAATGCAGTTCCAACTTATTTGTGGGCACACCATTCTTGTTCCCTTTTGCAAGAGTGTTGATGGGATTCTTGTTGCTAATTTATGGATGCCATGTCAGATCTTGTCTGATGCTTTATAACCCTATCTACCCTTCTGAAAGGACCCTTATATCAATATTGGTGGTGAATTCTGTGTTTTGTGGCTGTTCAGAATGATACAACTCTACATTGGAGGGAAAATGGCAGGGATCTTCTGTCAGGGCAGGTGCTTCAGCTAAGATTGTCCTTCAACAGAACCCTGGCTGTGGCATTCAGAGCAACTACTGTCTTTCTGGAATACTGGGCATTTCTCTACTCATCATTGGGCCTGAGTGGCTCCACCTATTCAAGAGGGATTTGATGATTTATCTTCATATCTTGAAAGTCTATTCTATATTCCTGTCCAATTTGTACTATGGCTTTAGGGGTTCATCCTCCTTTGATCCTTTTGGGGCTATGACATAGTCCCTAAAGTCATCTCACAGAAAAGGGACTCAAAACATTATGAAACAGGCAAAAATATGAGTCCCATCATTGGTCCACATTAAGGGGACAATGGAAGCTGTCTAATGAGAAAGCACAGATGATCTTATCTGGGAAACAGATGTAAAGAAAGAGTACCTATGACCTCTGTGGGTGGGTTAAGTGAAACAGTGTGTATAAAGTCTCTTAAACATAAAAGGTACTTGTAAATAAGGTAGTTGCAATGATCAAACCAAGAACTGCCCTATGTTCTCTTCTCCAAGAAACCAAGGTGGGATGCTCATGGTCTGGTCTCTATTAAGCTGTATTTTGGTAGAAGCCAGTCATGCTCTCTCTGTTGCTTATGAACTTTGAGGCAACTATCTCCACCCTATGGCACTCAGCCCAGTTTGGGCTGCTGCTGGCTGTCGGGCGTGGCAAGGAGGTGGGAACTGGCAGGGTGTCTGTGTCCAGAGTATAAGGCAACCTGTGGGCAGCTGGAGGCAGCTGGGAGTCTGGACCCTGCAAGTTTAACCATGGCACTCAGCCTCCTCTCCCCTAGCCTGTCCCGCCTGGGCCTGTGGGCTTCTGTAGTGATCCTGATCGTAATCGTCCTCAAGCTCCTCAGCCTGTTGTTGCGGAGGCAGAAGCTGGCCAGGGCTCTGGACAGCTTCCCAGGACCCCCCACTCACTGGCTTTTTGGTCATGCTCTTGAGGTAGGTGGAGAGGGGGATGTGGGAGAATCAGGAGTAATTCCTTGGAGGCTGGGAAGGAGGCCATCAGTTCGGGCAGGGGGTAATGCCTGGAACCAAGACTCCTAGTCAGCTTTCCCACTCTTGCCTTTCAAGCTGGCTTCAGAAGCAACACAGCACTTCAGAGGTGGAGCTTAAGAAGGCCCAAGATTCTTTTCCATTATTCTGAGGCCCAAAGTGCAAGTCTGTGTTGAGGTTTGTTGATGGATCACACAGGGAACAGACTGAATCCTCAAAGTGAGACCCAACAACTAGGCAGTCATGTTTAGATTTCTTATGCGTCCTGCTCTGTATAGTGTAAAGATTTCTACTACCAACAAGTGCTGCCTCCCGTGACTTCCCAGCATGTCTGAGAAGTTGGTGCCTACAAAGCCAGGAGTTGCCTTCTGTGTCCCCTTCCTGTAGCTGAGAAACTATAGCATTTTCCCAGGCTCAGCACAGTAGGGGTCCGCCTCAACATCCAGTCTCAGGAACTTGTGACATGGGGATCCAGACCTTCAGGGGGTTTGAAGCGAAATGGGAGAAGCAGATGCCCCCCTCCAACTCCTGGAGATTCTAATATGTCAGGTTGTAACTAGGCACCTAAGCTTAAAAGTCTTCCTGAATGTTTTGAGCTGCAGGCAGGTTTGGGAGCCTAGGCATGGATGCCAGGGATAGTGGCAGAAAGGGAGTATAATTCTTTCTACTTCCTTATTCCTCCATCTGGGAATTGCCTATCTTTTGGAACTGACACTGGAAATGAACTTGATCTCTAATCTTATTCTTGTCCCCTGTTGGGGATAGCCTATGAACTTCGCTGTACCACTGAGCATCCAGAATTAATTTAAAAAAAGGATGGTTTGGGTGGAAGAAAACAAACACTAGAGCCTCCCCTGCTCCCAGGATGGTAGAGGTGCCTCCCCAGGGTCCACTTCTGCTTCATTCTTTTCATCTTTCCTACTAGTCTGAGGCTTCTGGAGAATGGAGAGCTGGTCTGATTTATTTCTGTGCCCTCAAGGTACAGCACACAACTTGATACAGACCAGGCATGGCTGAATGAATGAACCCCAAAGGCTAGACTATAGGGAGAGGTGTCCGCAGAGGCCAGAGAGTGGTGGGGAAGGGAGGTGAGGGATCAGGAGGACTTGGGAGCATCTCTGACAACTCTGGGAGGTTGAGGTTACACCCTGAAGGAGCATGAGAGACACATGGGAAGGGGCCCTCTGTACCTCCCACTTTGTGCCTAGCTGCTTTCTTCAGAGTTGGGGAGGACCCCCAATTAGTGGACTTCTGTAGCATGTAGTCCTTACTCTCTCACAACTCCATGCCAGAGCTGGCTGCCCTCTTCTTCCCAGGGCCTCCACCCCACCTTGGAAGTACACAAAGAGCCTGGAACACAGCCTAGCTTCAGCTGCTTGTTGCCAATACCACTATCTGGAGGGCTTTGGCTTGACCCCAGGAAGGGCATGCCAAGATTGGAGTGGTGGCTGATCTTGAGTACTATACAAGTTCCCTGGGGAACCATCATAGGCACACCACCATTGCATTCCTTCAGGGCTTGGCACCTCTCTCTGCTGTGGGTTGGATTCACACCTAAACCTGTGAAGGGCAGGGTGTGGACTTGTTTCCCTAGTGTGAGAAAAGATGAGGAAGTTGAGATTCAAAGGGATAAGGTGTCACTTAAGGACATACAATGGCTCAGGATTCAAATCAAGGCTGGACCGGGGACCTCCTGCATTTTAATCCAGACACAGTGAATCAAAAAAGCAAACAAAAAACTAACCAAATAACCCAATAAACAAACAAAAAAGCCAAGTAACTGACACTTGATTCTAACGCCGTTAGGATGTGCACAGGAAGGAAAGGAGGGTAGGTGGGTGTAGGCCTGGGGTGCGGAAGTTTCTACCAGGATTAGTTTCTCCCTTCTTAATTTCCAGTTACAATCTGGAGGCATTGGTAGCATCTGCCTCTCATCCTATTCAGATCTCAGAATGTGTCCTTTTGAGGCAGGGTGTGTGTGTATGTGTGTGTGTGTGTAAATGTGTGTGTGTGTGTGTGTGTGTGTGTGTGTGTGTGTGTGTGTGTGTGTAGGGGGTATCAGTTTCCAGCTCAGGGAAAGGAAATCAATCCTCTGTGACCTCAGAGGCCGCATCTCTGGCCCTGCTTATTACTGGAGCAGCCCCCTTAGCATTGCCCCGTATACTAAGAACTCTGGTTCGTTCTGTTCAGCCAACACTGATCATTGACCTTTGCTGTGCCCTGTTTGTTAAGTCATCCCTCCTCTCTGTTCTTTGTTATTGATAAAACGGGGGTAGTCATCTTCAGACTGCTGAGTTAGATGAGTATCCGTAGGACAAACTATAAGGACATAGCAAACAGCTGGGCAGCTAAATGTCAGATGTGAAATTTCTGTAGAGGATGCTTGATGCAAAATACTGTGACACATTTGCTTTCTTTTTCTTCTTTCCTCCCAAATCCATCTGGTCCTTGGTTTCCCCCAGTCCTCCCAGCAAAGATGTCTGAACAACTCCATGAAAGAGGAGGCAGAGGGGCAGGGACCGGGGTGAAGGGCAAACAGCAGCCAGGGGGCCAGGGTTAAGGGCGAGCAGGAGGAGGGACATCAGGGTTACTCCAGAGCTGGTGCTTCTTGCTTTGGTTGATTCTTCCTGCAGGTGCTCCTACTCTTAAAAAATTATATATTTTTAATTAGAATGGAATTATACCTCTACCCCTTTTCCTTCCTCCAGCGACTCCCAGTTACTCTCTCTCAAACCCCTTCCATGTCCCCCTCAAATTGATAGCCTCTTTTTCCTTATTATTGTTGCATATGTGTGTTCACACACACACACACATACACACACACACACACACACACACACACACACACACACACTCCTCCTCAGTCTGTTTTTATTGTTGATACGGTTTCAAGACTGATCACTCTGCATTGGAAAACCAATAAGGGGTTCACCCCTGGGAGAGGCTAATTCTCCGTCTTTCCCTGAGAGAGGCTCATTCTTACTCTCCCAACACTCATTAGTTGCTTGCCATTCTTTGTCTAGGGGTGGACCCTGTGAAAATTTCCGCCTTTCATGTTAACATGCTCATTGATACTGCCATTGTTCTGGTCTTGCTTACGCAGCCATTTCTAGGAGGGATTGTTTCATAGCAGACCTCCTGATAGTCTGTCTCTTATTTGAAGTCTCAACAGTGGCTTGGACTCACACATACCAGGCCCTAAAAGTCTTATATGTGTTAAGAAGAGATCCTAAATGTCAAGATGACTGATTCTAGACACACAAGGACACCAAGGGATAGCAATTGAGGAGGAGAGCAACTATGCTGATCCCCACAAGACTTCCCTGAGTGGCCTCAGACAGCACAGCAAAGACTCATGGAAAGGGTCCTGGCAGGTGGCATTCGGTTCAGGGACTGAGAGATCTTGTTAAGATCTGGGAAGTCAAAAGATGGCTGTTGAATTAAATTTTTGTACTGGAGATACCTGAGCTCTGCACTGGGACTTAGCATGTTGGAGAAGAGAAGTCCCTGTCTTCTACCCTCAATGGTTGGCTTTTCTAAACATTCACCTCTGTTTTGCAAGCAGATGAATTTGTGAGTGTGTGTGTGTGTGTGTTATGTATGTATATTCATCTGCGTGTGTGAAGACCAGAGGCTCATGTTGTATGTCTCCTATGACTCTCCACCTTATATATTCATTTTTGAGAATTAAAACACTTGCTTCAGTTTATTTTATGTATATGGGTATTTTGTCTGCATGTACATATGTATATCATGTGTACCTGGTGCTCATAGAGGCCAGAAGAGGGTGTCAGAGAGCCCCTGGAACTGTAGTTACAGATGGTTGTGAGCCACCAAGTATAAACTGGGAACCCCAGTTGTCTGGAGCAGCAGCCAGTATTCTTAACTGCTGAGCCATCTCTTCATCCCCTTTAAAAAGATTTTTAAAAACTAAAAATTACATAAGTGTGTGCTTGCATATGTGTGTATGTGTGTGTGTGTGTGTGTAGTGAATGTGTACATGTGAGTGCAGGTGCTGGCAGAGTCCAGAAGAGGGTGTCAAATTCCCAGGAGCTAGATTTACAGGAAATTATGGGCAGTCCCATATGGGTGCTGGGAACTGAACTTGGATCTTTTTCAAGAGCAGTATGGCTCTTAACTGTTGAACCACAGCTATAGCCCCTTCCATTTCACTTTTTAAGGCAAGGTCTCTTATTAAACCCAGAGCTCTCCCTATTTTGGAAAGACTGGCAGGTCGGCAAGCCCCTCCTGTGATCTTTTTATCTGACTCTGAGGTCACAGATATAGCCACCGTGTCTGGCTTTTAAGTAAGGGCCTGAGGTTCAAACTCAGGTCTTCTTGCATGGGAAGCAAGTGCTTCCTCTACCGAGCCATCTCCCCACACAGATTAATATTGTCCTCTAGCAGTCCCCAAGAGAGCTGTGGCTGCGGCAAACTGGTGAAGCAGGGAGCTTGCTCCTTGGACACTAGCCAACTGATCTTTATAGCCTGAGCAGATTCGTTGACAGGAAGGACAGCAGGACAAGCTCAGTCATGATCCCTGTTCTGTTGTGTCATGTGAGACCGTTCTGTTGGCCTTAGAATGCACTGTTCCCACCTATGAAGAGGTCATGGTTCAACTAAACTTCATTACTGTCCCTCTCTGATTTTGTTCTTGGAGTCTAACTTACTCTTGGAGAACAAGACCTTCCTATTGTTCACTGCTGCCGGGGTCAACCCCGGTGCAAATGAATGGATGAGGCAGGTTGCTGGAGAGCTGGGTGCAGTGACTTATATCCATTTCCTGTTTTTCCCCTGCTTCCTTCCTTTGGGAGAAAACAAGCTGTTCTAGATCTGATAGTAAGTATCCAGGCTTAAGGCATCTGAGGATAAATCTGAGACATTTGTTGTGTAACTCAGAGAAGTTTGCCAGCAGCCACATGACCCTTAGAAGAACAATGTCTCAACAGCCATTTTGAAGGATTGCAGCTGCAAAAGTGGGACCAGACCCTGTGAGCTGTCCTCACTCTCACTGGACTCCTGGGGACAATCAGGGTCCATAGGAGAAGGCTGTCTCTAGGGAGGTCATGACAATCCATGACTGAGGCCAAGGTCTTGTGTCTGTGGTTGGAATATTGCAGAAGGGCACAGGCATGGCTCTCAGGAGTTGGGAAATATAGGGAGCAGAATGTAAGGAAACCCCATGTGGGGGAAATAATTCACTCAAGAGTGATATAGACAACCGATTAAGCCAGTTAAGAGTATCAGAGATCCTTAATTCTGGGCAGCAAACAAGAGTGAGCTAATGCCTCAGAGTCTTGGTGTTGAAGCTCAGGGATACAGCATTTTTAAAGACAGAAACCACAATGACTTCAATGTTAGATGAGGGTCAGAGTAACCTTGCAACATTTGTTTCAGCAGAACATAGTAGTTATTTAGACATAACATGACAATTATTTTAGACTTAAACATTAATTATTGTGGTTAATACATCTGCACCATGGTCCAAATCACAGAAATCCTGAATGTGTTGCCAAGACAGACATGGTTATTGAGAGTCTAGAGGCTTGAAAATTCTCTAAGTGGACACAAAATGGAGTCAGGACAAAATGGTGTTACCTTAGTTACTTCAGGGGCAGGCAGGAAAGAAGAGAGACATAAGAGAAGGGAGAGAAGTCCAGGAATTACCAGCTAGAAAGAAATTACCAGGAAGAGTACCACAAATGTCCCTTTATCAATAAATAGGTAAAGATGATTTTTATCACTTTCACTCCCTGACATTGCATGCATAAGGCCACCTTTTGGTTGAATTCAGGATTCAGAAAGATGACTCTACAGGCAGATTATACCTGTACATAGATATAGGACTGGGAGCCAGAACTGCAGAGAAGGCACAACTGGTCATTTTGAAGGGAGTGGCTAGGGAGTGACAAGCATTCCTGGGCTTAGAGCAGCAGCTCTGGGACTGGAGAGGGTATTAGAAATGTACAGGAGAGTGGGGGTACAGGAGGAAGGAAGGAGGTTCCAGGCTCTGCCTGGGCAGTGTCCTTCCTTCTTTTCCCAGAAACCTGGGGTCTTCTGTCTATACTGGGTTCCTAAGTGGTCCTTGTCTTTTGTTATCATTTCAGATCCAGAAGTTAGGGAGCCTGGACAAGGTGGTATCCTGGTCCCAACAGTTCCCCTATGCCCATTCTCTTTGGTTTGGACAATTCGTTGGTTTCCTGAACATCTATGAGCCTGACTATGCCAAAGCGGTATACAGCCGTGGGGGTAAGGTGCCCTGGAGAGAGGGTGGGGTTTCCTGGGAATGATGGGCTCAGGGACCAAGTTGGGGAAGGTCAGGGCCTGTGTCTAACATCTTGGATGAGAATAACCAAGTCCCTACCTCATTCATCACTATGCCTCACTTGGGAATATCCTGTTTCTCTGTGACTGATATCGTTTGTTCTGCAGACCCAAAGGCTCCAGATGTGTATGACTTCTTACTCCAGTGGATCGGTAAGTGAACATCTGTTTTACTGTACCTTCCCTTCCCTCCCTTGTGCTAAGTGACCAGAATCCTGCCCTGCCATACTCAGCCGGTTATCACTCCAGTGGACTGCCTGGCTCCTGAGTGCCTGTCCTAAGCTTAGCATCTCTGTGGGGAGGCAGGAGAGCAGCAAGAGAGCTCCTGCCTGTTGCAGGAGTTAGACACTTCCCCTTGATGGACATTCATCTTCCCTCTCTTCTAAGCAGAGGCAAGGCAATGTGTCTTTGAAGAATGGCTTTCTAGAGGAGGCAACCCTAGAGTTGATCCTACAGGATATTTTAATGATGCTCTTTTTTTCTGGAAGAAGGGTCTGAGAAAAGGTGTAATAGTTGTAGGACCATGGAGGCTGTAAGTGGCTGAAAGGCAGACTTCAGTTAGTAGATGGGGCTAGTCAGGGAAGATGGGCCAATGTTGGCTGTCAGTATGTGGGCTGATGTTGTAGGTGGAGGGAGCCACTGAGTCATCTACTTCTTTTAATTAATTAATTAATTAGTTGATTAATCAATTGACTTTGAGACAGAGTTTCACTATGTTGCCTTAGCTGGCCTAGAACTCTCTATGTAGACTAGGCTGGCTTTGAACTCACAGAGATCCACCTGCCTCTGACTTCTGAGTGAGTGCTGGGATTATTGGTGTACACTACCACACCTGGCATTATTCTTATTTTCACTTTTATTTATCTCTATGTGTGTTTGTGTAGATTATGCCACTTGTGCACAGGTACCTATGTTGGATCCCCTAGAACTGGACTTATATGTGGTTGTGAGCTGTCATGTGTGTTCTGGGAACTGACCACAGGTCTTCTGTAAGAGCAGTGAGGGCCCTTGATCACTGACCCATCTCTCCAGCCTCCTCTGAATCTTCTTGATCCAAGGCCATATGCTTCTCCAAAGTTCCTTTATTTATTTATTTACCCTTGGAAGCTTCCTGGGAGCTAAGAAAGGGCTGCTTGGTAGGAAGGTAACAGTCTTAGACTATTGACTTAGTCAAGATCTGCTACCTTCTCTATGTTGGGAGGTCTCAATTGGGAGGTCTCTATGTTGGGAGGTCGCAATTGGGTACCAGAGGTCTATCTATATTGGTTATTGTAGTGCCTCCCCACAGGGTGTTCCAGGTTTGGGAGTGGCAAAAGTTGTGGTTGATCCCAGCTCTCATGGGTAAAGCAGGGTTGCCTGGAGTCCACAGCCTCCATCTCCCTTCCCTTCTCAGGGAAAGGCTTACTGGTTCTTGATGGGCCCAAATGGTTCCAACACCGCAAGCTGCTCACACCTGGGTTCCATTATGATGTGCTGAAGCCCTATGTGGCCATATTTGCTGAGTCCACACGTGTCATGCTGGTGAGTACCCTCCCTATGGCAGGATCCTGGAATTGTGGGCTGTTGGACCAGCCTTCTGTACCCATGCCAATTTGCCTTGGGTGAAGGCAAGTGGTGCTCTCCTGTGGAGAGGGTCCCTGAAGCCCTGTCCTCATTATGACTGCAACAATGGTGCCAAAGGTTTCTAAAGTATATCCTCATGACCCTCTGGATTTCATTGGTGTCTGTTGTTATGTCCCCCTTCATCTCTAATTTCGTTAGTTTGGATATTCTCTTTGCCTTTAGTTAATTTAGATAAGGCTGCAGTTCTCAACCTGTGGGTCATGACCCCTTTGGAGGTCAAATGACACTTTCACAGGGGTCACATATCAGATATCCTGCATATCAGATATTTACATTATGATTCATAACAGTAACAAAATTATAGTTATGAAGTAGCAACAAAATAATTTTATGGTTGTGAATCACCAAAACATGAGGAACTATTTTAAAGGTCGCAGCATTAGGAAGGTTGAAAACCACTGTGAATAAGGGTTTGTCAACCTTATTGATTCTGTCAAAGAGCCAACTCTTTGCTTCATGGATTTTTAAAATATTTTTTGTTTGCTTCTATTTTATTCATTTCGCCCCGAGTTTGATTATTTCTTGCCTTCTTTGTTTTTGGGTGTGATTTCTTCATTTTGTCCTAGAGCTTTCATGTGTGCTGTTACTAGTATGAAATCTCTCCATTTTTTTATGTAGGCATTTAGTGCTATGCACTTGCCTCTTAGAACTGCCTTCATTGTGTCCTGTAAGTTCATCCATGTTTATTCCTTTTCCTTCAATTCTAGATTTTTCCATTCAATTCTAGAATTCATTCAATTCAAGCCTTTAATTTCTATCTTGACCCATTTTTCATTCAGTAGTGTGTTGTTCACTTTCTAAGAGTTTGTAGGCTTTCTGTTGTTTCTGTTGTTGTTGAGATCCAGCTTTAGTCTGTGGTGGTCTGATAGGATAGTGGATGTTATTTCAATTTTTCTGTATTTGTTGAGACTTGCTTTGTGTCTGAGTATGTGTTACTTTAGAGAATGTTCTATAAGGTGCAGAGAAGAAGGTCTATTCTTTTGTGTTTAGGTGAAATATTCTGAAAATATCTGTTAGGTTCGTTTGGTTTATAACGCCTGTTAGCTCCAGCATTTCTCTGTTTAGTTTTTGTCTGGTTGACTTGTCTCTTGATGAGAGTGGGGTATTAAAGTCCCCCACTATCAGTGTGTGAGTATCAGTATGTGATTTAAGCTGTATTAGTGTTTCTTTTATAAATGGCCCTTATGTTCAGTGCATAGATGCTAAGAATTGAAACATCCTATTGGTGTATTTTTTCTTTGATGAGTATACAGTGTACTTCAATATCTCTTCTGATTAGTTTTGCTTTGAAGTCTACTTTGTCAGATATTAAAATGGCCACAGCAGCTTGCTTCTTAGGTCCATTTGCTTGGGATATCTTCTTCCAACCCTTTACCCTGAGATAATTGCTATCGTTGATGTTGAGGTGTGTTTCTTGGGTGCAGCAGAATGATGGGCCCTGCATCCATTCTGTTAATGTGTCTTTTTATTGCGGAATTGAGAACATTGATGGTGGGAATGAACAGTGTTTGTTGGTTCCTGTTATTTTGTTGTGATGATGTGTGTGTGTTCCCCCTCTTTAGATTTGATGGCCTGATCTTATTTATTCCTTGTGTTTTTCCAGGTATGGTAAACTTTTTTAGATTGGAGTTTTCCTTATATACCTTCTGTGAAGCTGGATTTGTAAATAGATACTGCTTAAATTTGATTTTATCACAAAATGTCTTGTTTTCTCTATCTAGTGTGATTGAAAGTTTTGCTGCATATAGTATTCAAAAGAGGTATCTGTGATCTCTGAGTTTGTAAAACATCTATCCAGGCCATTTTGGCGTTTAGAGTCTTCACTGAGAAGTCAGGTGTAATTTTTATAGGTCTGCCTTTATATGTTACTTGGCATTTTTCCTTTGCAGCTTCTAATACTCTTTCTTTGTTTTGTATGTTTAGTGTTTGATTATTATGTGACAAGGGGAATTTCATTTCTGGTCCAATATATTTGGTGTTCTGTATGCTTCTTGTATCTTCATAGGCATCTCATTCTTAATGTTAGGGAAATTTTCTTTTATGATTTTGTTGAGAATATTTCTGTGTCTTTGAGTTGAGATTCTTCTCCTTCTATTCCTACTATTCTTGTTTGGTCTTTTCATAGTGTCCCAGATTTCCTGGATGTTTTGTGCCAGGAGCTTTTTAGATCTTATGTTTTATTTGTCTGAGGTATCCATTTTTTCTATCTTGTCTCAAATGGCTGTCTCTTGTATTCTGTTGGTAAGTCTTGCCTCTGAAGTTCCTGTTGGAGTTCCTAAAGTTTTCATCTCCAGATTTCCTATAGTTTGGGTTTTCTTTTATTCATTAGTTTTATTCATTCTGTTTCCACTTTCAGGACTTGAACGGTTTTGTTCATTTCCTTCCACTGTTTATTTATGCTTTCATAGATTTTTAAGTGGTTTATTGACTTCTTTAAGGACCTCTATCATATTAATAATGCTATTTTATGATCTTTATCTTGTGCTTCAGCTATGTTGCATTTCTCAGGGGCCTGCTGTGCTAGGGTTGCTGGGCTCTAGTGGAACATATTGTTCTAGCTGCTATTGATTGTATTTTCATGCTGGCTTCTAGGCATTTGGGTTCGGGAAGATTATAATTCTAGGTGCTGATATCTGGTCTTGTCTTTGTTGCACAGATGTTTTGTTCCTTGCTTTCTGTTGCCCACTCTGGTTGTTAGGAGAGTGTGTTGCCTGGTAGGGAGTTTTTCTCAGATAGGTGTTGCCATTGGAGAGGGGTCCTGGTAAAATGGGTTTCTAGGTATGGGAGCTGGCACTTAGGAATGGAGAAGGCCTGGGAGGAGTGAGGGGGTCCACAGAAGAGAGGAAATCAGGGTGTTCCACAGGATGTGCTTTAGTCCCCTGGGAATGGGACCAAGAGTGAGAAGAAGCACAAACAGGAAGTCTGCTACAAATCTAGGAATGAGACTGGGGTATTGGATTTGGAGGGGTGTGAGAGTGAAGATCTGAAGTTCACCTACCTACTATAGTGACATACTTAATTCTCTGGCAGGCTTGGCTGCTAGGTTCCCAGGGAGTGCCTGATAGAGTTGGGGACTCGAATAAAGCCATGAGTTGGGGGAAGAAAATTGGAGGGGAAGATCTGTGTGATCCACTGGAGATGGGGGAAGGAGGAGTTGGGAGACAACACCAGATGGTCTGTTACAGAGCTGGGGATGAGACTTGGGGAATGGATTTAGAGGAGAGGAGGGAGAAGTGAAGCTCTGTAGGTAGCCTACCTGCTTCCCCGGGGCCAGGTAGCCCAGCCCTTTTGCACATTACATCCCCTCTCTCTCTGGATTCCAGGACAAATGGGAGAAAAAGGCTAGTGAGAATAAGAGCTTTGACATCTTCTGTGACGTAGGACACATGGCGCTGGACACCCTCATGAAGTGCACCTTTGGCAAAGGAGACAGTGGCCTAAGCGACAGGTCAGAGGCACCTCTACCCAAGGCTCTCAGATAAGGAAGCTGAAGAGCTCCTGATCTCTGGTTGCAGAGGTCCTGCCTTGATTTGCCCTGGCCCTACTCATGGTGGAAGACACATTTGGTGTCAGTGAGGAGGCTGAAGGAGGCAAGAAGAGGATGGGAAGTCTTTTGGATAGGATTCCTAAAGGAAAGCTGCTCAGGCCTCTTCCCTCTCTCCACCCTCTTCTGCATAGAGACAGCAGCTACTACCTGGCAGTCAGTGAGCTCACACTGCTGGTGCAGCAGCGCATCGAATCTTTCCAGTACCACAATGACTTCCTTTACTGGCGCACTCCACATGGCCAGCGTTTCCTGCGAGCCTGCCAGATAGCCCATGAGCATACAGGTGGGCCTTTCCTTCAAGCCCCCTGCCCCCCTGCCATCGAATGCCAACCAGGAATCCTTGGTTCTTCCCCTGGGATCCTTTGCACCCTTCCTGATACAGGGCCAAAGTAGGCAGTGACACCTATGCTCTTGGTCCAGACCAGGTCATCAGGCAGCGGAAGGCAGCCCTTCAGGATGAGAAGGAACAGAAAAAGATCCAGCAGCGGAAACATCTGGACTTCCTGGACATTCTCCTGGGTGCTCGGGTGAGTGCACACAGTCCGCCCTACCTGACAGCTGGTCCCAGGGAGGCCTTTAGACTCTCCTTCTAAGACAGGCTCCTTGCTCAGCAAATATACCCTACTGCTTGGCCATGGCACAAATCAATGGAGGTAAAAATGCAGCATGTGTGTGGTTGGGCTGAGACACCAGGGAGCTGGCAGCCTGGGTCACATGGTAGCAGCTTGAAGATATTTCTAGACTTCTGAGATTCCTAAACATCTTGGCATTGTAGAAGCTTAGAGGTTAGATTTCATTTTCTTCCCTTCTTTCCTTTCCTTTACCTCTGTCCCTCCCTTCTTCCTCCCCGCTTCTCCTTCCCTTCCTTCTTCTATTCCACAAAATTCGGTGCCTACCCTGAATCAATGCCTGTGCTAGCATGCAGAGATAAGAAAGACCTGGTATGGCCATCCGTCTGCATATGGTACAGTGGCCATGTTGGGGGAGGTAGTAGGTGGATGCTGACAGATTTTTTGGTCTGCCAGCTGGAAGCAGTGTCCCTAATGAGCAATATTGGGGCTGAGTAAAGTTACATGTGTCCAGAGGGCTCAGGGAGGGTTTCATGAATGAGAAGCATCTCGGCTGGAATTGGAAGGGACAGAGGAATCTGGAGGAAGACTCCAAGTCTAAAACAACATATAAAACAGTGTTCATATGCTTCCTCAAATCTGCATCTGACGGCTGCACTTGGGCATCTTCTTCGCCCTAACTCAAAGGCCTTGAGTTCTTCCATGGTGCCTTCTTTCAGGATGAAGGTGGGATCAAGCTGTCAGATGCAGACCTCAGGGCTGAAGTGGATACCTTCATGTTTGAAGGCCATGACACCACCACTAGCGGTATCTCTTGGTTTCTCTACTGCATGGCCCTTTACCCTGAGCACCAGCAGCGGTGTAGGGAGGAGGTCCGTGAGATCCTAGGAGACCAGGACTCCTTCCAGTGGTGAGTGAATCTGAGAGGGAGCTCGGCCCTTCTTGCTCAGCACAGGGAGGGGTTGTGCCTATCCTGCCAGTGCCTGCCAAGGACAACCCACATCTGTTCTGGAAATGAGGTGAAGTTGGCAACAGTCGTTCCCTTTCTTTTGGTTGTGTAGCTTATTGGGGGGTTAACTCTAGATGTACCCCCTTTAACCATTCTCTCCAAATGGAGGCTTTTCAGCATCACAGAAATTGTCAAGAGAGGCTGAATTTCATAATGACAGAATATGGACCCCTACTGGGCTTCTGGATAGAGTAGAGAGAGCTGAGAAAGTGGAGGAATTCAGAGATAACAGTGGGAAGACAGATGGGAAAAAGCCAGTCCCTTGCCATCTGCCTTCGGATGACAGCACAGAAGCCCCAGACTCCACATCCCTCATTACGGTAAAGGAGACAGATCCTAAATTCCAAAAACTTCTGTGTCCCTCCTTGTTCCTCAGCTCAAGTCTGAAGTCCTGAATGTGACACCAGCTGAACCAACTTCTAGTTCAGAGTGGTCTCTGAGAGTCCCACCCAGGCCTCTTCTGTTGCTTCCTCCCCTTAGTCCTTTGGAGCCTGACAGTCCCTCATCCCATTGAGTTCCTGATCCACCTCCAGCATGGGGCAGGACACACAGCAGGGATTGAGAAATTAGCCTATCAGTGTCTGGAGTCCTGTTCTCCCAAGGGGGACTGATCTGTAATTCCAGTGTCAGAGATTTGAAGGTTGGAGTCTGAATAGCTAATGTGTACTTGTGGGATGTTGGAAACCTTCCAAGGGGTCCAGCCATGTGCACGGTGCTATCTGGAGCGCATTGCAAGTATGGAGAGGAGAGAAGGAGGCAATTTGCTGCTCTTGGGGGTGTTCTCAGAAAGTCAGACTCACATATTTGAAATCCAGAGAAGGCTGCAGGATGGAGTAACACTGAGTAGCAAGGATGTTGAGGGTAGCGGGTGAGGAGGGGAGGGGCTTGAGTTGACTTTAGAAAGAAGGATGAAACTAGGTGAAGAGAGCTGTGCTCTCTAGCCAGATAATCATGTATACAGTCTGAGGCAGGGAATGAAATACTTATTTTGTTTTCACATAGTTTTATCCAGAATTTGAAGCAACTTAGAAGATAATTATTTAATAAAATAATACAAGAATTGAAAAATCAGGATTGGGGGAAAGTGAGCTGGAGTTTGGGCCTCTGTAAGAAGGTATTATATAGTTCTGATGATTGAATTTTACATTTGGTCTGAACTTCATGGTGTCCAAATTGGGTATTTATGTGAATTTATCATTATTCATCCATGGACATGGTTGATTTATTTAACTAACAAGTATCAGGCCACCTTTTCCATTTCAGGGCCACAAAGGAAGTGAAGCAGAAACTAAAGAAATGTCCCTTGTGGGACCTCTATAAGGCACTGAATAACGCAAAAGTGGCCTTGTCTTTGAGGGATGGGTACATGTATGTCTCTTGGATCCTGTGCCTTCTCCTCCCAGAGCACTAGGTTTCTCTGGCCACCCAGTGTGACATTATGCTTAGGCACTTGAAACCCCCTTGACGCCTCTGTTGGAAGTGTGGTGGTGACAGAAAGTGAAAATGATATCATGGTGAGGTCGGGTATGGGGCCTACCCTCTCCTGGGATCCCTGTTCCCAGTTCCCAAGTGTCCTGTGTTGCTGGTAGGGATGATCTGGCCAAGATGACCTACCTGACTATGTGTATCAAGGAGTGCTTCCGCCTCTACCCACCGGTGCCCCAGGTGTACCGCCAGCTCAGCAAGCCAGTCACCTTTGTGGATGGCCGCTCTCTACCTGCAGGTGGGTTGGGGAAGATGGTGAGGGTAGAATGGAAGTCCTCTCAATGCTCTCTGACATTACCTGTGCCATTGGACAATCTTTACATCAGGCGGAGAGAGTTCAGGCTTTGTGTGCTGAGCCCTGGGCCCGAGCACTGGCCTCACAAAGTAAACTTGTCTCTGCCCCCAAACATCCATTTTCTCTTTTTTCTTCTCTAAAATAGGGCTGAGGATATAAAAATGGGTATGAGAGTATAAACTTCATTTTCCCCCTAGGTTTTAGGGTGATTATGTGGATTCATCTTTTTGTGGATTGAAGTAGCAAGAACTATTTCTTGTCTTCCTAAAGAATCCAACATGAGTTATTCCTTTGAGGCAGTGATTGTGAAAGTTGGCTTTTCTTTTTAACTGTTAGTGCAGTAGGACCCAGGCATGGCCAGTCACTGGGTACTGTTGCTGCAGGGGGGTTCTTGTAACCTGAATTTTTTCTTTTTTTCTTCTGTTTAAAACTGTATCAAGCTAGGTGGCTGTGGCGCACGCCTTTAATCCCAGTACTCGGGAGGCAGAGCCAGGCAGATCTCTGTGAGTTCAAGGCCAGCCTGGTTAACAGAACGAGATCCAGGACAGGCACCAAAACTACACAGAGAAACCCTGTCTTGAAAAAACAAAAAAGAAAAAAAAAACTATGTCAAATGATTCTGTTACGGTGCTATTTAAGAAGCAGATTGTAGTGATATGTGTAAAATAAAACAAAAAATGAAAACAGAGTCGGGGAAAGAATACAATTTTCGTGACAATGATCTTCAGAGTTTTCATTCACACTGTGCCTATCTGATTGCACCCTGGACAACTCCAGGAGATGATTCACATAGACTGTGATGCAATGCGTGTATAACATGTTCAACTCTGTGTCGAGGCTTCATACATATGTTCAGACCTGAGCCTGACATGTAGTAAGTATCAAATGAAGGGTATCTCTTATTATTAGTAGCATAATAGCTTTCTGAGAGTTAGTTAATTGGAAGTCAAAAGGCTATAATAAGCAACTCCTATTTATCCCACTTTGTGGTGGGGGTGGGCTCACCATTCTTGGTTTTCATTCCACAGATGTATAGGTTAAGCACTATTCTCTGTACCTGGCTCCAGGAGCTGTTGATTATGACAATTAAAATATTTTGAATGTGACCAAGAGCTCAGTGTCACTGGCAGTGCACAGAGGCTAGTGTCCCAGATAGGGGGACATTAGGAGATTCAGTCCTAATGTGGAGGTGGGCCTGGCTGCCTCACAACACTTTGTCATCAGGCCTCTTTTCTGCTTCCAGGAAGTCTCATCTCTATGCACATCTATGCCCTCCACAGGAACAGTACTGTGTGGCCTGATCCAGAGGTACTGCATCTCTGGGTTTGGAGGGTAGACAGGGTGTAGGCTGTGGGGTTAACTCTGGCAGGATCTGGTGAGTATTTAAGCAAGCCCTCTCTCCTTAGGTCTTTGATCCCTTGCGCTTTTCTCCTGAGAACGTGACAGGACGCCATCCCTTTGCCTTCATGCCTTTTTCTGCAGGGCCCAGGTAGGGAGAGGGACAACATTCTCAGGCCCTCAAGACTGGGGGTGAAAAGTGAAGGTCATCATTGGGGAGGCATCAATATGGAGTTCTCTGTAATAATGGGGGCCTTTTGCTATTTTTTCCTGTTTCTGGTAAATGGGTGGGGTATGTGTTTCCTTCTGTGAGAGATGCAAGCCAGAACTCCCAATGGGACAAAACCCAGTGGGACCCATTACCATGCTCCCCAGTTTTGCCTTTTAAGCCCAGGTCAACAAATCAATCATTCATGATGCATTCAAAAATTGTTACTGGTTTTTTGTGGGCCTCTAAGAACACTGGATAGCCAACAGCTTGATGTTTCTTTGTGTTGCTCGCTGCAGGAACTGCATTGGGCAGCAGTTTGCCATGAATGAGATGAAGGTGGTCACAGCCCTTTGTTTGCTGCGCTTTGAATTCTCTCTGGATCCCTCAAAGCTGCCCATCAAGCTTCCCCAGTTGGTTCTGCGCTCTAAAAATGGCATCCACCTCCACCTGAAGCCACTGGGCTCTGGGAAATAGGTCTTCAGAGACCACAGCTTAGACAGCACAGGCTGTGGCTTTTTCTGGGATGTTGTCCTCCTAGCTTGAATGTGGAGTCATCACGGATCCCTGCTTTTGGGGGCCTATAGATGTGAAAGCATTGGCACTGACAGTCTCCTGAAGGCAGTCCCTTGTAAACACATGTGTCTAATGACTCAATGACTGGACTCTTCAGCTCATTCCTTCACTCCACAAACATTTGTTGAACATCTGGGTGTCTTGAGAAACTTCATTTGTTTCTCGTAACTGCATGTCTTTTAAAAACAAACAAACCACAACCAGAAAAATACATTCCAGCCCTTGAAAAATCTTGGTGAAGACCATGGAAATGTTGCCTTGACATTTGTGGAAGATGGATGGGAAGGAGGGATGGTTTGGATAGAAGGTTACTGACTCTTCATTGACTTGCATTTCTTTAACTCTCTCTGTGTATTTGGAATATAATGGACATAACAAAAAACTGTTTAAACTAAATCTCTACAAAATAAAGAATAATTCCTAAAGCACCCTCCCACCACTAACATGAAAGAATGTGAAAGGTGTCTTTACTGGGGTGATTTCTTTTTTGGGGTATGTTTCTCTGGCACTCTTGTCATCTGCAACAGTGGTGTCTCATAGTCATACAGTGCTCTGGGCATACACAGTATTCCTAGGGAAGGTGTACAGTAGCACTAAAGAGGAATTCCTGGGAGAAAGGAAACTCTTCCCACAAGGCATGACTGTGCAAAGAAGGACTTTTGGGGTGAGGCTTGGGGTGGGGCCCACATGATGACTAAGAGGTGTTTCCCTGGCAGTCCCTGCAGCAGCTGCTTGATGGCCATGAGTACCTGTATCTCTAGGGGTCAAGGTCTAAGGGTACTAGGAGGTTCAAATCTAGGAATTAGCCTCATAGGGAAGGAAAAGTACTAGAAACTAAGATCAGAGGGAGGAGCTAGGAATTCTAGCCCTGTGACTTGGTGAAGTCTTTAGGGCAGCAGTGCTCAACCCAGGGGGTGGGATAGAGTTTCATAAACCTTTCATATTGTTCACCTAAGACCACTGGAAAACACAGCTATTTACATTGTAATTCATAACAGTAGCAAAATTACAGTTGTGAAGAAGCAACGAAAATAAATTTATTCTTGGGGATTACCACAACATGAGGAACTGTATTAAAGGGTCACAGCATTAGGAAGGTTGAGTACCACTGCCCTAGGGTGTCCTGGGTTATGTGCCATATACTTTCTTACTACTGATTCTTTTCCACTTGGAAGAAGGCTACATCTTGGCAAATCTGCCCTAGGACACTTGCTAACTCCTACAAAGTCATGTAAGACCCAGATCTTGTAAACTCGAAGCTGGGATGCAAAGGTCCCATTATAGTGTGCCTGTTGGCTATGAGCCCTAATGCAACTAACTTGCCCTTTTGTCCTAACACCAGATAAACTGCTCTCTGAAGAAATGTAGTAAGGTTTCAACAGTTATCACTCTGTGCTGATTCTGTGGTCATAACCACCATGTGCCTCTAGGTGGCATCTGAATCTAAACAATATCATTTTGGATCTTCAGATCCCTGGCCATCATGAGGTATAGACAAGATGGAGGCACCCATTCCCTGATAGGAGGAAACTGTGACTGCATTTTAATGATAAGGGAAGAATATTGAGAGACTCTAATCTAGGAGGAAGTTGAGCTGAGGCTTTCAGACTCTGATGTCTTTTTGTTTAAAACTCTGTCATTAATATCAGTTCTTTCTGAGTATATGTATCAGTGGGAATAAAGTCAAGAACTCTGACTGGTGTGTGTGTGTGTGTGTGTGTGTGTGTGTGTGTGTGTGTGTGTGTGTGTGTGTATTGGGACCTCCTGAGTGAGGGAGAGTGGACACTGGGACTGGTGGCCATCACAGATGTCCACAGCTTCATCTTTATGACTTTCGAACACAGCCTGAGACTCCATTGGTCTTGGGCATGCACATGAATGTGCACACGTGTGGGTAGAATGTGTTATGGGTGTGTATAGAGTGCTTACATGAGTGTCACTTTGTGTGTGTTATGGAGCATGAATGCATGGAACAGTGAACTGAGCCTAAGTCTTGCTCATTGCTTCCAGGCAGTAGAATACACTTTCTGTTACACAATTTCATCCCATTTGGAATCTTGTGGTTAGAGTGCTTGTCCTTGGCTGAGCACCCAGAGTTCTGTGCTCTTACTTTTCCTGTGTTCTCTTAGCATGGCCAGCATGAGACTTTCTATATTTCTTGAGTGTTCTTGCATGACGATTTGAGCTCATGTTCCTGCCCAGCTCTCCCCTTGGTCAGGCACTGAGTATCTAGTCTATCCTCTCCTGCCCTTCCTCAGAACCAGCCTGCTTTAGCCAAGCAAATTGGTAGGTTCTGAAACTAGGAAGGAGGTCCTGGTTGCAGACAGTGGCTTCAAGAGAAGCCCGTTCTAAGAAGCAGAACATGGCATACCAGGAAAGTCTGTCCATGGCATCAAGAATCCTGGTCCCGGAGCAGTTTGAAGCAATGTGGGAACATGACAAAGACCATGTGTGACACTGGGGACTTCATTGCTGAAAGGAGGGAGAACAGAGAAACTTGTGTGAAGGACAGTCAGGTAGAGAGACACTGTGCAGGAGAGAAGCAGACAAACAGACCAGGCGACAGTCCTGTGAAGGGGATGCCAGGTTTCACAATGATGATCAAGCCTAAGTCTAGAGCCCATGAATGTTTATTTCCTCATAATTCAAAAAGGCTTTGTATGTTGGATTGAGTAAGACATACTGAGCTGGAAAATTATCTTGGATTTTTTTTTTTAGTGAGGTTGATGATGTCACAAGAGTCTTTTCAAAAGGAAAGGAAGTTAGAAGAGAGGGGTTCAGAGGATGCTGGCTTTAAAGCAGGGGTGACAGTCCAGCGCCAAGGAATGATCATTTATACTGAAAGTGGAGGAGAAGGACTCTCCAGAGAACTCTTCAGGAGGAAGTTCACCACACCAACAACTTGGTTTTCTGCCAGTGACAACCATTTCAGACTTCTGAGATCCAGAACTGTAAGATAAGATCTTTCTGTCACTTAGACAACCAAGGGTTGTGACAGTTGATTATTGATGTAATGAAGAAGTCATGTAGGGAAAAATAAGATGACACAAACATAAGAAGCAAGGAGAGGAGGTAGAGGACAGAGGAGATTAGGGACCAGATGTGGGTAGTAGGATAGCGACAAAAACTAGAGAATCTAGAGGAAGGAGAGAGAGAGATGGACAGACAGGAGGACTGGCGGCACAGGAGCAAATGGGGTGAAGAAAGATGAGCAGATAGAAAGTAAGATGGTGACAGGAACAGATGGCCTGAAGACAGGATGTCAGGCAGTGTGCTCATAGAGTCTGTACTTGTCCCTACCAGAATTAGTGGATCTTCTTGAGATACAGGTAGATCCCATTCTTGGATTTCAACACAAGTCGTGGTAAGAGGATGGGGACCTTGGTGGGATCTGGCAGCAGCTCAAAGCGGAGCAGGGTCAGGGCCACAACCACCTTCAACTCATTCATGGCAAACTGCTTCCCAATGCAGTTCCTGGGTCAGAAAGGAACAATAAAACTCAATGACATCTGACCCCAGAACATCATTCAAGCCCTGCCTTCACAGGTTCAGTCTAACCTTCGTCATTACAGGCCACACCCACTTCTTCCTCAGGCCTTGGCTCTCCTTATTTTGATACAGCCTCTACATTTTTCAAGGCTACTTTGACCCTAGTTATTTTAGAGTTACAAAATCTATTAGGCCAGTATTCTTAGGATTAGAGCTCAAACTTGTGAATTATTTAATAAGTTAAGCATTGCATAGTTTACTCCATCCAGGGAGATCTTGGGCATGAGTTCCAAAGAGTGAAGTGAGATTTCAGTAGGAAGATCCTACAGGGGAACTGAGTTGGGGCTTCTCAATTGGCTATCCCATTTGCATCCTACTTAGGGTACCTCTACCTCCTTCATCCTTCAGCATCTCTAGCCTCCTAACTCTACTTTAGAAATTTCCCTTGTTTCTCCTCCAGTCTTCTTTCCTGGGCTTCTCAGATCTTCCTGACCCTCCTACCACAATGACCCTCTGTACTTCCATCAGGAAGGGCTGTATTCAAATGCCTAGCTACTGCCATACCCTGGTGCCCTCACCTCTTTCCCACCCATCTCACTTTCTACTTCAGATCAACTTGTTAAGGTGTTAAAAACACCTTAACAGGCTGCATATTCCCAAAGCTCAGGCCAATGATCAACTGGCTTCGTTATTTTGCTGACTGTCCTGTTGCTTCTGGGCACCCCAGGCATCACCAATGCTACATTCAAGGGCATGCCATAGTCAGGGCATGGGATGATGTCAGGAACATGGAACATTTTGCAAACTGCTCAATGAATGAGTGAAAGAATGGAGGAAGAATATATTTTTGACCACAGACATATTTGTCTTGTGGAATACAGTTTTGAACTAGAGGCAGGGATAGGATCGTATGTATCATTCATTCCCATGTTTTTATGTAGCATAGCACCTGACACACAGGAATGCCTTCATAAGTTATTTTACATTTAAAATAATTATTTTTATTGACTCTATTGAATTTAAGAAATGAAAAAATGGAATGAAATACAATGAAAATTAAAATACTTTGGAACAAAGCAAGGTAGAGTGGTCTGTACCTGAATTTCAGAACTTGGGAAGTTGAGGCAGAGGGACTATGAGCTCCAGGCAAGCCTGAGACTGTCTCAGAAAACACCAGCAGCAGCATGGTTCATTCCAACTTAAGCTGAGTTACCCAATACTCTCCTGTCTTCCAGTGTCAGTGACATGGTTTGCAGTGAGCAGAGGTGGGAACATCCTGAAGTACACCAAAAGCTAGAGAGCCTGTATCTGGAAGAACAACTGGCTTAAAGCCTGTCTGTGAAAGCTTATTTACCACTTGAGGAATTCATGAATTATAGACTCAGAAACACGTGCTTCTGCACTGCCTTGTAAAGGTCACAGTGAGTCACGTCCCAGGGGATCCTTCGAGGATTTTCCTAGAAGCCATTGGAAAGTCTTTGTCTGGTTCAGTAGCTATTTCAAGAGTGTTACATTTCACTCACCAGGAACCTTAAAAAATGCTATGTGTTATTTATAAAACAGTATACTCAAAAAGAGCGTATTCTCCTCCTCTTCAATGCTTTTTGTCCCCCCCACACATCCCCAAGGAGTTTTTCCATCATGTCCACCAATAAGGATATACCTGGAGATGTCATGTACACAGGAGGGAAAAACATCAAAGTATCCTACAAATACCCCCCAAAGTATATTTTGTCTGAAGAGAGACCACTCAGCCTCTAAGTGTAACTTCAAGGAATATATATTCTCTGTCAAGGTTTGGTCATTGGGCAATCAGGAGAGGGCTGTGAACATCAGCACTGATTCTTAGGTTGTACTGGGAGTGATTGCACAGGAGGAGTCAATGCACTTGGCATAAACCTTTCCTTAAAAGACCCACTGTAACACCTCAAGCATCTGACTGGACAGTTGTCCATGCATACACCCAAGCAAACTAATCACTTGCCACAGTGATTCTGGACTTAGAGAACTACCCAACAAGGGTGGTGGGCCTGGCTGAGGTGTGGAAAAAGGCAGGACCTTTAAGAATTCTGAAACTTGAAAACCTAGACACCTAAAGTTAAAATAAATCAACTTAAAGTACTGCCCCTAAAGTGAGGGAAATATCAGAATGCATGCAAGTGTGTGGTATCCACTGACATAAAAATTTGTCTGGCCAATGAGAAGGGCAATGGGTTAATGTCTTCATAGTGTCTTTTGAAATGCTACCCTCCCGTTGTGCACAGACACATCCCCAAGGAGTTTTTCCATCATGTCCACCAATAAGGATATACCTGGAGATGTCATGTACACAGGAGGGAAAAACATCAAAGTATCCTACAAATACCCCCCAAAGTATATCCCATCAATATACACAGGTTGTCTCACCTTGCTCCTCCTGAGAAGGGCAGGAATGAGTGGCTGTGTCGGGGAGAATCTGGTGCAAACCTGGAAGGGTCAAACACCTGCAGGGAGAGAGCACCTCAGTCAGGACAGGTAGAGGTTAAACTCCTGCTTTCAACCCACCAGGAGGCAATACCTAGAAGTGGGAAGAGCAGGAGCTATTGGTCTGGAGAGAGCTTCCCATGCCCTCCTCTGGGGCCTCCTACCTCTGGGTTTGGCCACACCTTCGGGTTGTGGTGGAGTGCATAAATGGAGAGTGTGACTGAGACACCTGTGGAGCAGATAGGAATAGGGGAGGAGATGGGTTATACCCAGGTTGTGAATCCTCGGTTCCTGAGACAGCAGGGGACATGCATGCACAAAAGGTCTGGATACTACAGATCATTGCTTTGGGAGTTGTGGGTGACTTCAAAATGAGCTTGAGGCACAAATGAGGAGTATAAAAATGGAGTTAAAGAAAGAGAAGCAAGAAAGACATGAACCTGAGTTTTGGGAGTAAATCAAATTAGAACTTAAATTTGATGAAGGATTTTCAGTAAAGATGTATAATAATTCAGGCCCCACAATGATCTCCCAGGTGTTTTAGTCTGGTTTTTCAGGTGAGTTAATAAAGTTTCAGAGAGGGATTATATATTATCCCCAAAGTGGTATGTGGTAGAACGAGGATTTTGACAAAATGAGGTGTGAGACAAAGGGTGATTTCCTGATGTTGCAGGGGACCAGTATCTGCACATCAGTTCATTTCTGCCATCAACCTGAGTGCTTCTCAGAGACTGGACTATATATGACTCATGCCATAGGATCATTGATCTCCTTCATTTGCTTTGACCCAAGAAAGAAACACATCTCCCTAGCCCCTGTATGATTCTTTATCTATCTTATACAAGCCAGCAAATAGTATTTGAGAGCTGAAGTCATAGTACCATATTCAAAGGTTTCTTTGTGCAGAATTTTCCAAGGATTGAGTCATGTTGTGTGTGTGTGTGTGTGTGTGTGTGTGTGTGTGTGTGTGTGTGTTTTGTACATGTATAAATGTAAAACTACCAGTGAAACAAGTTTGAAGAAAAATCCTATTCAATATTTGGGCTAAAAGTTAGGGCTGCTAGTTGGGCATCAGGTCATTTCATCTTACCATCAAGTTATGGAGAGTAACCAAAGCCTTGGCAAGAGTCTGGAGTCACATTGTATTTACTGATTTATATATAAATAGCAATTCTTAAAAATAAAAATTCCACAAATTAATATCAAATGTAGAGGTTGATTAAAAAAAAGATGTGACAGTTGGTATGGAGAGACAGATAAACTGGTAAGGTGTTTGTTGTGCAAGCATGGGGACCTATATTTCATTTGCAGAGCCCATATAAAAAGCTGTGTGTGGTGACACAATTTGTCATCACATTGGTGGTGAGGTGGGGGCAGGTACCCACTGACCATCCAGCCTAGCCTAATAGGTGATTTACAGGTCAGTGAGAGACCTCCTGAACTAAAAGTATCATGGCAAACAGTACCTGCTGAATGAAACTAATGTTGACCTTTGACTTCCACTTGTAGGTGCAAACATACACCTGTGTTCCCAGCCCCACCATGAAAACACACACATGTGACAGTAAGGACACATGAAGATAAGAGTGGCTATGAATTTCATAGTGTTGGCATCTGGAATTTTGTCTGGAGTATAAGAATCAAAGAATGTCAGTGTTCCCAAAGTGGAATGAATGCCCCATGATAAGGACATGGATTCAAAAGAAGGAGTGTTAGCTGATGAACAAGAGATGCTTACAATTATTCATGCAAAACAGCAGTATTGGAGATCATTTAACTTTATAGGGGGTTATTTAAGCTTATGACCCACATAGAAGATGCACTTTATGATTAAGAAGAATATACCCTTATGAGTAAGGGTTTCAGGACTGTTGAAGCACACAAACTTTTGATCCTTTCTTATCTCTGGAAGGAGTTTAGGTGAATGGGCCTGGGAAACTCATACCTTTGGGTAAAGAGCGGCCATCAGGGAAGGTGATAGGTTTGCTGAGCTCTCTAACAATGCCTGGGACAGGTGGGTAGAGCCTCAGGGCCTCCTTGATGCACATGGTGGTATAGGGCATTTGGTCCAGGTCATCCCTAAAACAAGGTTCATCATGAAGGGCAGGTAGACTGGAGACCAGGGCCTGCTCCCTGCCCAAAGAACAAGGGTTCTTCCACCTTTTGAACTCTTACCAGGTGATGGATGATCCATCCCCCAGGAGGCTCTGAACTTCCTCCCTGCACCTCTGCTGGTGTTCAGGATGTGTGGCCAGAGCATAGAAGATCCATGAGACTCCACTGGCTGTGGTGTCATGGCCCTCGAACATGAATGTGTCCACCTCTGCACGTAGGTCCTTGTCAGACAAGCTATCCCCATTCTCCATCTGGGGGAGGCAACAGGTGTCATCAGAGCTGTGCTTGTTCCTTGCTGTGTGCTCCCAGGCAGACTCTCTGTGATACACAGGCCTCTGTGACACACACTCACTCTGGCAAACAAGAGAATGTCCAGAAAATCCAAACGCCTCTTCTTTTTGACCTTCTCCAGCTCTCCCTCATCCTGCAGCTGATCCTTTCTCATCTTGATCACTCCATCTGTTCCAGAACATCAGTTATCACATAGGCCGGAGAACTACAGTAACCCCACATAGCTCCATGTGTCTCCTTGCCTAAAGCTAAGTGCTATATACAGGTGAGTAAGTAAGGAGTGGACAACATTAGAAGACCAGTACCATCTGATGTAGGTTAGACCTCCTCTCAGGACCACGGGCCAAGGAAGTTCTGCTTGAGCTGATGGGTCACATCTCACTAAACTTTGCCAATGTGATGACATCCACATAGCACCTGGCCTTCTGAGATTCCCAACTCAGACATTTGCAGTGTGAAAGTATCCACGTGTGTGTGACCTAGGTGCTATAGGGGCACTGAAGGGCCTAGATCTGCCTCAGAGGTCATCAACAGCCAGCCCCTTTGAGCTAATCCTGGGAAAGGAGGAGAGACAGGAAGTACAGACAGAACCTGTGTGATCATGAGCAAGCTGACAGGCACGGTTGGCCAAGCGGCCATTGGAGGACAGACTGTAGATAGTGTCATTCTGATGAAAGATGTTCCTCACTCGGGAATAGAACAGGTTGTTGAGGTCCCCAATGGCCTGGATGTAGGTCTTATAATTTCTGAGGAAGATACAGAATAGATTATTAGACTGCAGAGAGATCTGACCAGCAGGTAAAATGGACTCTGGGAAGAGATTTTCTGTATGGTAAGACAGACAGCATTGAGGTACACATTAATTCTGTCTTATAACCCTTGTAATTTTCAAGACTGCAGAAGGGGGCATGTCTATCTAGGCATCCACCTAAGCTAGGGATCAGTGCTCTGTGGTTGGGACAGGGTTGAATTTTGTCAGGAACTGACCTTGGGCTGGAGTCAGACACTTGGTTTTTTTTTTTTTTTGTGGAGGCAAGTATCCAAGCTGCCCCACCTGCATGTCAGATGAGGCTATACCCGTTGGTAAGACCAAAGGCCCTGAAGTTCAAGGGTTGTCACTCACCTATCCACCTGGACACTACCCTTGTGGCTGAAGGCACACTTCATGACGGTGTCTAGGGTCATCAAGGAGATGGGTTGAAAGATCTCTATGGAGGAGTCCTGAGCAGCCAGCTGTTCCCATTTGTCCTGCAGTGGGAAGGAACAGTGACCTAATTTCCACAGAAGACTTGTGCTCAATAGACTTTATTATTTCCCTATATTTTCAGATACCATGATTAAGTCCTTTACAAACTTATAATATAGGAAACAAGTTTTCAGAATGTTTGCAACTAATTACAATATTTTATCTGACAAGCAATGCTGTTTTAGGGAGGGTAAATAAGATGATGTATCAGTGTTTGAAGAGCTGAGCCCAACCTGAGATAATGGTAGGACTTTCATGTATCGAACCATAAGAAAGCCCAAGTAGCCACTATGGGCATTTCTAATGGGGTCACCAATGACTTCAATGATTATGTATTCATCAAAGCTTGTCGAGAACAATTGAGTCAGAGTCCAGTGTCCTGCTAAAATTTGTGGTATGGCAGCCTTGGCTATGACAATGTGGATCTGGCATCCATTACCCTGCTGAGCCACTCAACTCCATGCAGAAGCCCTGAGACCAAGGGAAACCCTGACTCAGTATCATCCTGGAAAGTCTCTCTGAAGTTGAGGATTTGAAGAGGGAATTGGGGTCTCTATCTACCATGATTTTCTTTGCCTTGGGCAATGAGAAAGTATGGTCATATCCTGGTACTGTAATATTTCTGGTCCAGCTATGTTTCAAGAACCTATATTCTTAGTAGGATACACATGTGGAGCTTGTTGTTGTACATTCTGAGTAGGTGAAGATAGAACTTGAGAGAGAGAAAGGAGAGAGAGGGGAGTATGAGGAGCAAGAGGAGAAGGAAGATGCTGCTGTTGCTGCTGCTGCTGCTGCTGCTGCTGCTGCTGCTGTAGTAGTAGTAGTAACAGTTGCAGAAGCAGCAGCTCTTGTAGAATGGACAGCATATCTGAGGAGAACAGAGTAGAAAGTCAAATGAACTCACCAACATCAACCGTACAGAGTCAGCCATGGTCTTTACATAGGGCTTCAGAATGTCATAGTGGAAGGCTGGGGTTAGCATTCGCCGGTGCTGGAACCATGGCTGTCCATTCAGCAAGAGCAAACCATAACCTGGGCCAGAGATGGGTATGTTTATGTGAGATGGAATCAGAGAGACAATTAGATAAACTTGGGGAGGGGTGTGAAATGGAACTGAGGATGACATCTCTGAAGAATGGTACTGCTCAGAACATGAATTCCCTAGCTAGTAAGACAGGCATATAGTCTGTGATTATGACATCTGTAATGTAACACGAATTGCTAAATGATCTTATCAATAAAAAACCCAGAGCCAGATATTGGTGTAAAAGCTGAAAGATTAGAGAAACAGAACAAGCCAGCCATATTCTTACCTCTACAAAATCCTCAGCCTCAAGAGAGTGAGTTCCTGTTTCCTGATGCCTTATATACCTTTCTCTGCCCAGACATCACTTCCTGGGATTAAAGGCATGTGTGCTTCCCAGTACTGCGATTAAAGGTGTGTGCCACCACTGCCTGGCTCTGTTTCCAGGGTGACCTTGAACTCACAGTCATCCAGATGAATCTCTGCCTCTCGAGTGATAGAATTAAGGTTGTGTGCCACCAGTGTCTGGGCTCTATGTCTAATCTAGTGTCTGGCTCTGTCCTCCAATCCCAGGAAAGTTTATTAGGGTGCACAAGATATCACAAAAAAAGATGGGACCCCACAACTATGATTACATTAGGACTATGATAATGTTACCAAGCTGACAAACACCACTCAAAATTCAGCTTTGGACTACAAACTGCTCAGGACAATTTAATTGACTAGCTGAGATGATCCAGCCTCACAGACTACTCAGCCAAGGACTTGAGATAAGCCCTGCACTTTTGCATTAAGCAGAGACTGGGATACAGCTACCTCTCCCAGGACTTGACCATTAACCAGAAATTTTCTTTTCAGGATCCCTTAAAATGCTGTTGTCCCCAGACAGCAGGAAGTACTATTAAGAACATGAAGCCGACATTCTCAAGAGGTGGGGTGGGTGGTTTTTTGATCATTCAGTGGGTTATGGATAATTGTCGTTGTTAGGATGGTTGGTTACAAGTTGTTAATTGATAATGGTCAGGAAAAAAAGCTAAACAAGGAGATTAGATTCAGAGTTTTTGTTTGGAAAAAAAAAAGATTTCAGATCATGTCCAATCTTTGGCTGAGGTCAGAAGTCTGGAATGATGTCTAGGAATGAGGCAGGGCCTAGACAATGTAAACTTGTCTCTGCTTCCTACCTCAGCGAGGGTAAGAGGATTATGGGTTGACAATTTGTTGAAGTTCTGTGTACCTTTTGTGTTGATAATATTTGATTTATATTTCACTAAAGTTGGTGGCTATAAAAATATTGTGCATTGCTCACTCTTAACCACCCAAAGATCACCCTGATTTACTCAAGCATAATTTGGTTTTGGTTCATTAAAAATATTTCATGAATTTCCACTTGGTAACCTAGATACATCCAACTGAAAGGAAGTAGAGCATTAGTAGGTGAATTCCTGTTGATAAAGAAGATGGGTGTTTTGTGGGGGGACTTCTGACAGTGGAAAGGGGGACGTCTCTGACTCTTTTGCCTACTCTTAGGACCCTTTCCTACCTACTGGGTTGCCTTGCCCAGCCATGATGTGAGGGTTTGTGCCTGGTCTTATTGTATCTTGTGCTGTGTTCTGTTGATGTCCCTGGGATGTCTGCTCTTTTCTGGGAGGAAGGGTAGGGAGTAAAACCTGCAAAAGGGGAGGTGGTGGGGAATTGAAAGGAGTGGAGGGAGGGAAAGCTGCAGCCAGGATATATTGTATGAAAAAAGAATAAATAAAAATTTAAAAAGAAAAAAAAAGAAAAAGAAAAAAAGAGGATATAGATATGATAAAATAAAAGGTAGATTATTGAATCTACTCTGAAAAAAAGATATAGAAATGGTGAATAAAGGGAAAATTATTGAATCTACTCTGAAAAGAAAAAAGGAGAACACAGATATGATAAGATAAAAAGGTAGGTTATTGAATCTATTCTGAAAAAAAGGGAGAATATGGATATGATAAGATAAAAGGGGAGGTTATTGAATCTACTTTTAGAAAGCAACTACTGGTTTTAAATATTTTACATTGGATTGGATTTTTGTATATTGTATACAAATTATGTATATTGATACAAATTTGAGATTGATTTTGTTAGAAAATTGCTGTGGATGATAGATTGATAAATACTTGCCAGTAGCCAGGCAGGAAGTATAGGTGGGACTAGCAGAGAGGAGAATTGAGAGAACAGGAAGGCAGAGAGGAAGAGCCGCCAGCCTGCTGTCCGGGGAGCATCATGTAAAGGCAGCAGGTAAAGCCATGGAACACGTGGCAACATATAGATTAACAGAAATGTGCTGAGTATAAGAGTAAGAGCTAGACAATGGTAGGCCTGAGCTAATGGCTGAGCAGTTTAAATAATATAAGCATCTGTATGTTTATTTTATAAGTGGGCTACGGGACTGCCGAGCTTGGTGGGACCCGGAGAGAAAAACTCTAGCTCCAGAAAGTACTATACATATATTTCTATTCTTGTTCAAGGTATTGTACTTATACAGTTCATTTAACAATGTAATGCAATTTTCTAGTCCTTGGAAGTTATTACCAACTATTTAGGATAATAAAGAAATGCAGGCTAGTAGTTAGTTATTACAATTGAGCTTGTAGTCATATTGGATATGTTTTCAAGGTCAAACAGATATATTTTAGGTAGGTCATCTTCAAACACTTCAGAGATCTACAGAATATGGCATTTGAGATATTTTTAATAACATAGATTTTTTTCTTTTTTAAAAAATGACAATGAGACATGTCTACTCATGGCAGCACCAATCTACTTTAGAGAAGATGATGGGCATTGAAAAAACTCCTTATGGAGTTTACTTTCATTGTGGCAAAAGTTAGCCACTGGGCAAGAAAATGCCCTTGCCTCGACTGCTGACAGTACGTGTCCAAAATGGACAAGCAGGGTACAAAAGAAAGGACTGTTGATCCTTGCCAAGACAAGCTTTTAAAGGAAAGCTCTTTAAAAGATCCTACTTCACAGATGAGTCTGTCAGATATGCTAGGCCTGTAGGCCGAAGATGGATACCCCAACATTGCAGGGGAACCTTGGGTGACTGTCCAGGCAGCCAGTTGTTTCTGTCATTTCTCACATTTTTTGGAAGTCACTTGTTTGCACTTCCTCCTTACTCAGTTAATATTACTTCCTTCTCAGGTCTCTGAGGGAGTTGAAGATTAGATAGTTATAGTTAAGAGTTTTCATTGTTAACAAACTCAGAACAGAAACTCACTGAAGAGGTATAAAGTGTATAAGATTGAAAGACATCAAAAGATATTTTTGGCTAGTAATACAAGTTAGGATAGAAAGTGAAATAGGTACAACATTTTGGACTCACCAAAACAGGATAGATAATGGAGTATTTTCTCTAAATCTGTCAAATATTAATGGACTGGGCATTGTTAATGTAATTCTTGACTATATATTGTATACACTTACTGTACTTACTATATATATAGTTTTTCTTATATTAGTTATAAACTTTTATTATTTTAGACAAAAAGGGAAAATGTAGTGATATATTGTGTACCCTAATAAACTTTCCTGGGGATTAGAGGACAGAGCCAGACACTAGATTAGACATAGAGCCCAGACACTGGTGGCACACAACCTTAATTCTATCACTTGGGAGGCAGAGATCCATCTGGATCTCTGTTAGTTCAAGGTCACCCTGGAAACAGAGCCAGGCAGTGGTGGCATACACCTTTAATCCCAGTACTGGAAAGTACACAAGCCTTTAATCCCAGGAAGTGATGTCTGGGTAGAGAAAGGTATATAAGACATGAAGAAACAGGAACTCACTCTCTTGAGGCTGAGAATTTCATAGAGGTAAGAATATGGCTGGCTTGTTCTGTTTCTAAGATTCATGTTACACTGTGAGATAAAAATTGCAAAAGAGTTGGTGGTAGACCAACGAGGGACATACACAATGTTTAGATAAGACTGTTTGGAGAAGTGAAGGGTCACAGTAGAGCTTCTACTTCTTCCTGGTGGGAGTGGGGCTAGATCAAGACAGTAGTAGCCTGTCACATTTTGTTCTCTGTGAAAAAGTCACAGCACTTGAAAACCTAATTGGGACTAGACCACATTCCAAATTTAGACATACATACCAATCCAAGGAGCCAGCAATCTGTAGGCACCGTTAGCCTTTGGATCTGAAACAGAAACAAGAAATGGGATAAATAAGGCAGTTGTGGTTGAAGCCACTGGCTACTGTTAACATTTATGGGCTATCTGTTGGCGAATGTCCAAACATCAGGCTTGGGAAGCCAGGATTCATATACCAGCAGCTGAACTCCCCCAGAGCAGGGATGGTGAATTGATGAGGAACAGTCCATGAGTTCAAAGTCAAAGGACAGGACAAGTGTGACAAGTGTGTGTGTGCGTGTGTGTGTGTGCGTGCGTGCGTGCGTGCGTGCGTGTGTGTGTGTGTGTGTGTGTGCGTGCGTGTGTGCGCGTGCACGCGCACATGCAGGCATATTACAGTGGATCATGGCTTAGTTATGATTCTGGGCAGGTAACAATTAGAGATTTCAAACCTCAAACCAATATCCATTTGAAGTGTGTTTTTCAGACCTGGAACAATTTTCATGACTTATTATCTTAATTTGATTAAATAATGAAGAAACATGAAGACTTTTGGCTAAGGGTTTGAAATTTCAATACTGAGTGTTTTTGGCCATGTACTGGGTTGTGGCCTGAGAGGAATGGTAGGTAGAGTGTGTAGGGCAATGGTGGAGTGCCACACTGTTCTGTAATGTGACAGCCTAGGGTGAGCTACAAAGAGGAACTTATCTGTTCACAATGCTATGTCTCTCACCTGATCGCCCCAGAATCACCTTCATGTAGTCAGGGTCGTAGACAGTAAAGTAAGCTTTGCTCCCCCAGAACCAGCGAGGGAAGCCACTTGGAAAGTTCTCTACACACTTCATAACCTGCTGTAGCTCCTGGTCACTTTGGAACTGCTGTTGAGGGAAAGATAGAGCAGAGGGACTCTAGTTTAATTTTTTGGACTGGAGACAAGAGCAGGATAAGCACAGGAACACAGTTCTAGATTGTTCAGAAGCAGCCAGGAATTTGGAGCAGTTTGATGGACTATACATGCTGTCACTCAGAGTTTTGCTACACTGGGGACTGCTCCTGAGCTAAATTTGATATGCTGTTGGGTGGATCCTCAATTCTGCACACAAGCACCTCATAACCATCTCCTTCTAAGAGCATCCACTGCACAATCCTTTATTGAATACCTTCCCATGTATCCTCCTACTTGGCTCTGTACTTGTTTCCTGGGGCGATAGTGGAAGGAATCAGTACTGCCTATTCCCAATATACAGGGTGCTACAACATCTCCTTCCTAGGAGATCTCAGACACCTGTGCCTGGTTCTTGAGCTGAGCACTGTGGTACAGGGAAGTGATGGTGTGCTTGAATCCAAGTAGCTTACAGTGCAGGGTGCTTGGAAGGAGAATGGAGAGCTAAACAGACCCTGAGGAAATTCTAACATCAGTGCCCTCATGTGAGGACACTACACAGCCTTTTTCCTTTATGTGCCATGGCTTCAGGATTTCAGCTTGTAATTCACCCATTCTGAAAATTGCCCTGGAGGGAATTTTGTAGGGCAGTTACCACTCATCCCAGCACTGTGAACTCTTTCTGTGCCTAACAGCTCCTGAGATGTGTTCCATTGCCACACCAAGAACACCACAGGGCAAGGTTTCTATCTCATTGATGTCTGCATTCCCAGGCAATCTCTGAGCTTGGGAGAGAATAGCCAGGAGTCACTAAGCAAGGAACCACCTAGAAGCTATTGGAGAACAGCAGAGGCTACTGAAGTTGCTTAGTCTGAAGAGGAGAAGACTAGGTAGGCTCAGTCACAGCCTTGCAAGTGCAGGGCTATCAGTACAGAGCTGAGCAACAGCCAGACAAGTTGAGCCACACTAATGCTGGAATGTGTCTCAGCCTGAGCTGTGTGTCTCATGAAGTACTTGGACTTCTTATACAGGGGGCTTTGTCCTGTGAACTTGATGGCCAGTCTCTGAGACCCCCATCCTCCCTGCTCTCCCACCCACCCTTCTCTTTCCTTCATACCTTGTGTCCAAAGAACCAGTGAGAGGGTGGGGATGGGAACTGCTGGAAAGCCTTGAGTAGCCATTGTCTGCGCAGGTAGAACTGGACTGCTTTCAGCAGCAGCAGAAGCAAGCCAAGCACGGAGGCCACTTGCAGGAAGCCAGAGATGCTGCCTGCGAATCTGAGGGGGCTCAGAGCAGAGACACTCATGGTGCAGCCACTCCTGAGTCACAGACTGTCCTCACTCTCACGAATCCTTTCTGCCTCCTACCTAAATCCTGTAAGGACTGCCCACCTGTCAGTGGGAGGGAGAAAGGTTAAGGCAGACAGAGCTTGCTCTCGAAGTGCAATTGACCAATTAATGTGAATGATTTACCTTGGGAGGCAGAGAAATGATTTGTCAACTGATGGTGGCAAAGGGTCCAAACTGCACCTACTTTCCTCTCTTTGTGTTAGTCAAAAACATTTATTTATTTGCCTTTTTATTTTCCTTTTCATTATTTCTTGTATACATTTATGGGGTACAGTATGATATTTCAATGCATGAATATTGCACATATTAGTTAAGCAGAATATTATTTCCTTAAATATTTATCTATTTTAATTTTTTCATCCAAAGTTCCATTTATTTTTTTAAAAATATCAAACAAGGTTGTCATATAAAATAACTATCTTGCTGAAGTAGTATATGGCATGGGGTCACCATACTCTGGCTCTTTCCCCAGTCTGTGGCTTTACTTGTTGCTCTTGGGAGTTCTTCAGTTCCCACAGCAAACCCAACACCTACATAGTTTCTTCTGAATTGTCCATGCCAAGTGGATGGTGAGTGGTTCTAATTCAGACTGCAGAGCATCCAGGCACTTCTGCCCTTCTCCCTCTAGGTTTCATGGGCAGGCAATGCCTCGTGATGCTAAAGTTTCTAGTGAATGTCTTGCATTGTTCCTGAGGCATTCATCCTCTGCCTGAAAGCTGTTGAGCATCCCAGATGGATGCTGAGCACATCTTCCATCTCCAGTTTCTTTTGACTGGATAAGTCTAAGCTTCAGCTCATGGGACGTTCTCTGAACATATCAACACACACACACACACACACACACACACACACACACACACACACATGCGCGCGTGCACACGCACTCATGCACGCACGCACGCACGCACGTATGCACGCACGCACGTATGCATTTTTTTTTTCTGTGTTAACCTTTATTCTTGCAGGGTCATAGTGATGTTTGGGATTCTATTATTTCTACTGCTTCAGTTCAGTCTGGGCTCTATTTCTATGGGGCAATAGATGATGTGGATCTGGTTTTCCTTGACATCGTGTTTTTCTGATTGTGAGTTCTTTCTGCCCAAATTTCTGTCAATAATGGCAAAAGGAGTCAGGCTATGCAGGGTCATGAGTGCCCTTTTAGCAACATGGACTGCAGGTCTTCCTTCCTCATCCCTGTCTTGTTTGCTTTTTTTCGAGTTAATGGGTTTCTTTCTGTTCTTCCACACCCTCTTATGAGGATTTGTGGACGACATACAGTTGAATTCCACTTTTAAAATCTATTCAACCAAACTAACTCTTTTAATGGGACAGTTTCATCCATTTATAAAAAATTTCTGTTGTGGACTCTAATGTTAGTTTACTAGAGACTTCCTTATATGTGACTTGGCATATTTCTCTTGTTTTTAGAATTTCTTGCCTTGGACATTTGAGAGCTTGAATATTGTTTGTCTTTGATAGGACCATATCGGTTTAAACAGAGTCTTTTGAATTTATTGCACTTGGATGCCCATATATTTCTCAATATTTGGAAGGCTTTCAGCTGTTATTTAATTAAATAGATCTACCTATTTATTTATTTGCATGTGTGTTGCACATGCATGCCGTAATGTGTGTGTGGAGATCAGAGGACAGCTTATAGGAGTCGATTTTTTCCTTCTATCATGTAGCTTCCAGAGATGAACTCATATTGTCAACTTGGAAGCAAGCAACTCTAACCATTGAGCAACCTCACCAGCCCTCACAAAGTAGGTTTCTTTTCATTCTGTAACTCCTATAATGCGAATACTTTTCACTTATAGCATCTTGTTGGCCTTATCTACTTCATTTTTTTGTCTTTTTCCTTTTTCTTTTTTTCTTTTGTCTGGTTATTTCAAAAGCCTGTCTTCAAGCTCAGAACTCTTCCTTCTGCATGATATAATCTGCTATTGAGACTCAAAATGGTATTTTTAGTTCATTAATTGAGTTCTCTGTGGTATCTGTTTGGTTCTTTTTATGATCTATAAGCCTTTTTATTTAAGAAAAGGAAAATTCAGCATAATGTTTTGAACATAGAAAATATACTCTGTTATGAATTGCAATAGCTCTAATTACTTAGCAACATCTATAATTAACTCTCACTTGTTTTAAATGATTGACAAATTGTTGTTTGATTGACTTGTAGCCTCAATATTTCTCATGTTGCTCTGAATTTCTTTTTTGAGTTTCTCATTCAAGTGATGGATTTTTTGTTTGTTTTAATAAAATCTGTATTCTTCCACATCTTGTCAAGTTTCCTTAAAATCATTATTTTGAGTTTTTTCTTAAGGCAATCCATTGATTTCCTTTGTAACACTTGCTAGAAAGATATTCTTTGTTATGTTAGTTGTGTCTTTATTTTTATACTTGTGTCTGTGGCTGATCGCTTGCTTCTGCAGCTTTTGCGGGATAGTTTTTGTTTTTTGTTTTTTTGCAAGGGACTTTCTTCTGGAGATGGGCCCCAGTGTGTCAGTAGGATAGTCACACTGGTTTTAGTTCCCGCATTCGGTGTTCATGAAGCTTCTTCATTTCCAATATCAACACTGATGACACGTGTGTGTGTGTGTGTGTGTGTGTTTCAGTGGTCTAGCCCACAGGTATTTGTGGGATTTTTCTGATAGGTCTCATTAGAAAGTTAGCCTCTCTGTAGCTGTGAGGGCAATGCATGCTGCTGTGTCTGAGGGTGGGAGGTCACATTTTAGTTTCTGTTGTTTCCACCAGGTATGGCTGATGTGATGGACCCAGGAAAGCAAGGCATGACTGGCATATCCCTGGAAGGGACCATGCTAGCCAGTTTCTGAGGACCGAAAGGGCCAAGGCTGCTGAAGGAGCAGAAAGGTTTATTATTGTGTGCTTAGTAATGAAAAGGCACATATCAGTGTCTGAGGGCTGGGTGGTCCAGGCTCCTCTGGAGGATTTTTTGTTTGTTTGTTTTTCCAGACAAGGTTTCTCTGTGTAGTCCTTGATATCCTAGAGCTCTCTTTGTAGACCAGGCTGGCCTCGAACTCATGTAGATCCACCTGCCTCTGCCTCCTGAGTGCCGGAACTAAAGGTCTGCGCCACCATGCCCAGTCTCTGGAAGTTCTGAGCAGACAGAACACAGCAAGCCTGGTAGCAGGAATGTGGCACTCTTGTGTATCTACTCTGTCCTGCATGGCTCCAGGGACAGACCTGACTGGGGTGGTGAGGGAGTGAAGAAATGACAAACACATTTTGTCACAGACACAGAAACACAGACACAGAAAAAGCTGCAGTTGAGTCGACTGGGGTCTGTGATGGAGAAGCTGAAGTTCCTCTTCCTAAGCTCAGTCTGTTTACTTATATGGTTGAACAGAGAGGCAGGTTTTTGCACACAGCTGATCAATGGGGCAGGTCTAGTTAATCATGGTAGTTGAAGCCTCTATAGGGGAGCACTCTTCAGGTTCTTCAAGGGGAGAAAGCTATCTTGGACACTTTCTGCACACGCAATCAGTATCTGTACATGGACCAAAAAAAAAAAAAAAAAAAAAAAAAAAAAAAAAGGCTTTGCTATCCCTCTGAGCCTCATCCCAGGGAAGTGAAACTTTGCCATTTTCCTACATGTTTGAGCTAGGGTCCTTGCCATAGCCATGCCCACGTCAACAGCACACATTCACTCAAGGCTTCATTTATTCAGGGCTTTTCCCATTCTCCACAATTGTCTGAGGACCATGCAGGGGCTAAGATATAACAGTAGGCTCAGGTAGGAGACTAGTGAATGTTAATTGGCTGCACACTGTTTCTTCATGGGGATTTTACTCACTGAATTGATGAGGATGGGAATGCCCAGTTACTCCTAGGGCTTCTGGTGGGAGGAAAGGGCCTCTAATCTATTTCCTATGGCCTTGGTAGGGCAGGCTGCTTCGTGGAAAGTTAGGAAGTTGATTGGTGCTGATTGGCTACATCATGGGATTCTGGGCGGAAAGGGTGGAGCTCAAGATGGTGTCCTGCAGGAGAAGCTGGAGTGGTGGCTGTGCCTGAGTTAATGCTGCGGTGTAAGATTACCTGACAGTGCTGCAAACTGGGCTCTGGCTTCTCTGAGAGCAAGTGTTTTAGATGCTTGTGTCTTGAACAGGGACTGCTAGACACCTCCAACATCTGCATTCACTACGGTGTGAAGCTTAGGTTTGCTCTCACGTTAGGAACTATAGCAATACATGTTGCGTCCTCCATCTATCTCCCTTTCTACACAGATATCTCGGGTCTCTGGGCTCTGTGCGATGTTTGTTACTCCCTTCAAACACTATTCCAGTGGAATAATACTTGATTTTTCTTGGTTTTGGCCCTTGTTATAGAGGGGAACATGGCAGATGCATCTAGTCAGCTGTTTTGCTGGTGACTTCCCACTGAACACTTACTGTGTGCCAGGCAGGGTGGTAGGGGGTGTGCACACAGCAAGCAAAACAGACACCAACCTTGACTTAGAAGAACCCAGTCTAGTTCAATAAGTATGGTTAGTTGTACCCTTGCCCTTATTTCAATGATGAGAAACTGATAACAGAGAGGCAAAGTGACATTGTAAAAAGGAAATCAACCATTGAGAGTCCATGGTAGTACTCGTCACCTTCCCTATTGGACTACAAGACTGCCTCCCCAGAAACTGCTGACATGTTCCTAAAAGTTTTCTCCTCTGCCTTTCCTAATAACAAGGGATTCATTTCTCAACGCACAGGCACAAAGGTCCTTTCTTGCTCTCCTAAATCCTGTGCTCCGTCAAAAACTAGAGCAAAGGGGAATGTAACAATTTACACTCTCCTCTCACTGAACTTTATCCCAGTTTCCTGCCTACTTTTTGTATTACCTGCTCTTACCTTCTGACCTCGGACTCTTGGACAGTGACCTTTTTTCTATTTTGCCCAAGAATCTATTTTAACCCTTAAAATGAAGGAATAGCCGGGCAGTGGTGGCGCACGCCTTTAATCCCAGCACTCAGGAGGCAGAACCAGGTGGATCTTTGTGAGTTCGAGACCAGCCTGGTCTACAGAGAGAGATCCAGGAAAGGCGCAAAGCTACACAGAGAAACCCTGTCTCGAAAAACCAAATAATAATAATAATAATAATAATAATAATAATAATAAATAAAATGAAGGAATAGAGTGGAAAGAGTTTTGGAGTTTGAACCTGTCAGTTACAGTCATGTGTCTTTTATTCTTTAAAATTACTTATGAGTTCTTTAAGAATTTTATACAATGTATTTTGATCATATTTATTCCCTCTCCCAATTCCAACCAGATCCATATCCCACTTCCCTACATACTCCACTCTGTGTCTTTTTCCCCTACCCTAAACCTGTCAAGTCCAATTTGTGCTGTCCATATACAGTTGTGTGGCCATTCACTGAAGCATAGTCAACCTACCAGGGCTTGACCCTTTCCCTACATCTTTGCCAGAATTTGTTTTCAGGTTTTTTTTTTTTATTTTAGCATTGTCAGAGTCTTAAAATTAGCATTTCTCTAATAGCTAGGAATGTTAGACACTCTTAAAAGACATTTTTCTAGAAGTTTTATTTCTTCTTTTGAGAATTCTCTGTTCAGATCCCACAGCCTATTTTAAAATTGTTTTTTGAGATTGTAGTGTAACTACATCATTTCCCCCTTTCCTTCTCCTTTCCACAAACCCCCTTGCTCTCTTTCAAACTCACCTCCTTTCTTAATTGTTGTTACACACACATATATGCATTTATATCATTTATATGTATTTATACATATATGTATATGTGTGTGATCCTAAATACATAAATAACACCTGATCAGTCCATATAATGTCACTTGTATGTATGTTTGGGGGCTGATTATTTGTTTTTGGATACTCAATTGATGTGCTCTTCCTTGTTCTCAGCAATTCTTAGCTGCCTGTAGTACTTTGCATAGGGTTGAGTCCTCATGAGCTTTCTCCTTCTATGTTTGAAAGTCTTTAGGTGTTGTCCTTGGAGGAGAACTTACTATTTCCAATTTCCTAACCCAATATAATTTCTAAATGTATTGTAAATATTATCCTTATACCTGCAGGCAAATGTCACTCTCATCCTTTATCAAATCTTCTTCTTCTCTTCTTCCTCCTTTTGTTTTTCTTTTTCATTCTCTTCTCCTCCTCTTATTGTTTTTCTCTTCCTCCTCTCCACCTCCTTCTCCTTCTCTTCTTCTTCTTCTTCTTCTTCTTCTTCTTCTTCTTCTTCTTCTTC
>CABHPP010146161.1:70949-84408 GCA_902168425.1 Peromyscus attwateri
TCTTCTTCTTCTTCTTCTTCTTCTTCTTCTTCTTCTTCTTCTTCTTCCTCTTCCTCTTCCTCTTCCTCTTCCTCTTCCTCCTCCTCTTCCTGCTCTCGCTTCTGCTTCTTTTACAAAAGACAGATTCTCTTGTCAAAATGCAGAGAAAGTGATCATGGGGTGCTTAGCCACCCCTTAGTACTACAATACAATCTATATACCTAAGGCTTTGGGAACATCATAGAAGTGGTCGTGGTGAAAAGATTGTAAGAGTCAGAAGATCAGATGCCTGCTGCTGTAAAGTGTCTTCAAGACATGGCAGGGAAGTTATATCCATAACTCTCAACAATATAGTTACCCAAACAAGACTTGTATAATCACAATACCAGTCAACATGCCAACATGGATGTGGAAAATGTCACAAGAATTCACCCCTAGGTGAAGAGCTTTAGGCAATAAATGGCTGCTGAGAAGGGGAGAATTTGTTTTATCTGGGGATGAGCCCGCATATAGGTCAAGTCATCAGCCCTAAATGCAAGTGCGTGTTCAGTAGATACTTAAAGAAGATCTTGAATTTGAGAGAGACTGTGAGGGGGATGGGAGTAGTTGGAGAGGGAGCAGGAGGGGTAGAAATGTTATAAATACAGTACTCACGTATAAAATTCTCAAAAAAAGAGAAAGATAAAAATTTTAAATAAGGGTGCCCAAACTGGCCTACCCCAGTAATCAGATTGGTGAATACCCTAACTGTCATCATAGAGCCTTCATCCAGTAACTGATGGAAGCAGATGCAGAGATCCACAGCCAAGCACCAGGCTGAGCTCCTCCCAGAGTCCAGTTGAAGAGAGGGAAGAGTGATTATATGAGCAAGGGCAGGTCAAGGTCATGATGGGGAAATCCACAGAGACAACTGAGCCAAGCATATGGGAATTCATGAACTTTAGACTGACAGCTGTGGAGCCTGCATGAGACCGGACTAGGCCATCTGCATACAGGTGACAGTTGTATAACTTGGTCTGTTTGGGGGACCCCCTGGCTGTGGGATCAGGATCTATCCCTGGTGCATGAGCTGGCCTTTTGGAGCCCACTACCTATGGTGAGACGTCTTGTCTTGCACAGCCTTGATGAAGGGGCAAAGGGCTTGGACCTGCCTCAACTGAATGTACCAGGCTTTCCTGATTCCCCATGAGAGGCCTTACCTTTTCAGAATAGGGAATGGGTGGTGGGGAAGGGGAAGGATTGGGGGCAGCTGAAGAAGAGATGAGAGGGAGATCTGTGATTGGTATGTAAAATGAATAAAAAAATTCCTTAAAAAAAAGAAACCCTAATGTCTTCTTTGAAGTTAGGCCCATAATGTGATAATAGTGAACATTCAGTGAGTATGTTTAAAGGATCAGGTACTAATAAAAACTTTCATACATTTCCTTTCAAAACACTACATAGCATTTTTTTAATAAATATTTTGTACTATAGATGGGATATATAACTATAACATAGAAAATAGAATTTGCTTTCCCAGGATCACCTTGCTGGTAAGAGGTACAGCCAAGATTCTATCCCAGGCTGTCTGGTTGTTGGACTTCATTGTTAACTATTGATGCAAGAAAGGGATGGCTGGGTTGAGCCTTTGGTCTATATGGCATCCCAGGAGGCATTTCAAATTTCCTTTAATATTCCCACATAGCAGAAGATGTCACAGATTATCTATGTTGGCACAAAACTTCTGGGGAGCTCTTGTGAGGTGTATGGCCAGCTTTATGGACATGTTGTCTTTTCAATGATTTTCATGAGGGATCTGGAAGGGTATAAGTCAAACTTACAAGAAAGTAGAATATATATCCACATGTATAAGATTAGCTTAATTCTTTTTTTGTTTCTTGTTTTTTTTTTTTTGTTTTTTTGTTTTGAGATAGGGTTTTGCTGTGTAGCCCTGCCTGGCTGTCCTGGAACTCTCTCTGTAGACTAGGCTGGCTCAAACTCAGAGATCCACCTGGCTATGTTGTGGGATAATCTTTTTGTACACTGTGAAGATGTGTCTTTGCCAAAAATGCCTTCTGATTGATTTAATAAAGAGCCGAATGGCCATTAGCTCGGCAGGAAAGAATAGGCAGGCTTTCTGGGGAGAGAGAGGACTCTGGGAAGAAGAAAGGCAGAGATGCCAATGAGGTATGGAAGGAGTTGGATATACAGAATGGAGCAGAAGTAATGAGCCACAAGCCGCATGGCAGAATGTAGATTAATAAAAACATGTTAATCTGAGTTATAAGAGCTAGTTGGGAACAAGCCTAAGCTAAGGCCAAGCTTTCATAACTAATAATAAGTTTCCATGTCATTTTTTGCAGGCTGATAGTCTTCATAAGAAAGTCCGACTACATGCCTCTGCGTCCAGTGCTGGGATTAAAGGCATGTGCCACTGCCACATGTTTGGTTTTGTATAGCGGCAATTAATGAGGCAATTCCACGTAGTTTATCTGGTAATTAAAAGAGATTTATTTCAGGGGTAACTTACAACCAATAAGGGTTTGATTACAGGATCCGGGAGAGATGAGGTACAATTCAGCGTAGTTCTTTAGAGAATTCTAACTTGGTCTGCAATCCAGCCTCCAGGACCACAAGGCGCTAAGAGAGCAAGCACATATGCATCTTGGGTCTTAAGGGGTCTCTTCTCGGCCACGCCCCAGGGGCAGGTGATAGGCAAGTGTGGCAGTTACTTGTTGCCACACTAGGGGCAGTGCTTTGAGGTCAAAGCTGGAACAGCTACCCACTACAGTTTTGTTTTGTTTTGATTAGCTTAATTTTTACAAAAATTGTCCTGGGGCATCAATATTTATTAACAAATAAATAGATTCCTATCTAACTGGTGTCAACAGTTCAAATAATGATCCTGAGAGGTTGTGACTAGGCATTCATGTCTAGATGTTTTTTGTAGGATGGATCAGAGACCAATTAATGCTCATTAATGATGTCCAACAAATACTGACTGATTTGGCAAATAATGAAGGGGAGGTGAGTAAACTTTTTTTTGGAGGAAGTACTCCATTTTGACTGTTGGCCTTGAGTATATTAGGCAAGTGCTCTACTACTGAGCTACAGCCCCAGCCCTAAGTAAGATGTTGAAGTGGTTGCATCTCCATCTTAAATAGGCAAAGTTATGTTTGTGATACCATAGTTTAAAAAAGAAAATAATATTTTTCTTTTTGTGTACTTAATGGTTCTGTGTGTCTCTATGGTGGCATCTTGAACTATGTGCTCCTGTGGATGGACTACCCCAGGCACATTTTGTTTCCCATTTTATGTTCGTTTTTGTGTTTTGCAGTAGTAGGGGGTTGAATCCAGGGTCTCATCAATGCTAGGCAAGTGCTCCACCACTGAGCTACATTTCTAGTCTTTGTGGTGGTATTGTGTTCCCCAAAATATTGTGTATGCTAATAAACTTATCTGGGGTCAGAGAACAGGACAGCCACAATATTAAACATGAGGATAGGCTGTGGTAGCACACGCGTTTAATCCTAGCATTCCAGAGACAGAAATCCCTCTGGATCTCTGTGAGTTCAAGGCCATATTGGAAACGGCCAGGCATGGTGACACACGCCTTTAATCCCAGGGAGTAGTGGTAGAAAGCAGAAAGGTATATAAGGCGTGAGGACCAGAAGCTAGAGGCATTTGGCTGGTTAGGCATTTGGCTGGTTAAACTTTCAGGCTTCTAGCAGCACAGTTCAGCTGAGAGTCATTTGGAAATGAGGATACAGAGGCTTCCAGTCTGAGGAAACAAGACCAGCTGATAAGTTGGCCAGGTGAGGTTAGCTGTGGCTTATTCTGTCTCTCTGACCATCCAGCATTTCACCCCAATACCTGCCTCAGGTTTGATTTTATTAATAAGAATTTTTAAGATTCCTGCTACAAGTCTTCTTTTGACTTTTAGGCTGGGTTCATTAAGTTACCCAGGCTGCACTTGAAATCACACTTTAGCCCAGGCATGTTTTGAACTTGTGACCTCTTTCTTCAGCCTCCTAATAGGCTGGGATCACCAGTCTGTGTCTCTCTGCATTTTTAAAAACAATTCATTTTTTAGGTTAGCATACAAATGTTCTTCATTGTAACATCTGTTAGTTTTGGTGCCTGTCCTGGATCTCACTCTGTAGACCAGGCTGGCCTCGAACCCACAGAGATCCACCTGGCTCTGCCTCCCGAGTGCTGGGATTAAAGGCGTGAGCCACCGCTGCCTGGAGTGACATCTTTATACATCTGCGTCCTTATACTTTCATTCTCCTTCTACTTCTCCTTTCCCTGCCTGTCCCCCCACTTCATCTGGTTCCCTTTCTTTTCCCAGTTAGTTCCCTTCTGCTTTCTTATCACAAGTACTACATCATCTTCTCTATTTCCTGCCTCCCTTAAGATCTCCTCCTCCCTTCTCAGGGTTCCCTTCTTAGTTCTGCAACTTGTACACGTGCATAGGTAAACACACACACACACATTACACACACACACACACACACACACACACACACACACACACACGTGAGAAAACATTCAGTATTTTTCTCTCTGAATCTTGCTTATTTTAACATACTGATTTCCAATTGTTTCAAATTTCCTACAAATGTTGTGGTTTCATTTTTTCTTTATGACACATAAAATTCCATTGTGTAGGGACTAGAGAAAAAGCTCAACAATGAAGAGCACTTGCTGTGAAAGCATGAAGACCAGATCAGATCCCTCACCTGTGTGAAAGCCAGATGTGTTCGCATATGCCCCTGTAGCCCCAGCACAGAAGGGCAGAGGGGAGGAGCGCTGGGGTATGCTGGCTACCAGACTAGTTGAAAAACATGAGTTGCAGGTACAGCAAGAGACCTGTCTCAAAGGGATAAGACAGAGAATTACAGAGGAGGGCACTGAACACTTTCCTCTGGCCTCTGTGTATGGGGTACAGGTGCCTGAACCCTGCCCCCCTCACATGTGCACATACACCACACACACACACACACACACACACACACACACACAGAGAGAGAGAGAGAGAGAGAGAGAGAGAGAGAGAGAGAGAGAGAGATGCAAATTTCCATGGTGCATATGTATTGCCTTTTCTTATTCATTAACCTATGGATGGATGGACATATGGTTGGTTCCATCCCCTGGCTATTGTGAATAACGCAGACAGAAACATGGATATACAGGTATCCCTCTTGTATATTGGTTTAGAGTCCTTTTGACATATACCCAAGAGTGGTACTGTTGGGTCATATGGTAGTCCAATTTTTAGGGTTTTGTTTTGTTTGTTTTTTGTTTGTTTGTTTGTTTGTTTGTTTTTAGAAATCTCTGTACTGATTTCTATAGTGGCTGCCCAAGTTTACATTCCGATCAATAGGGAATGTAAAGTGTTCTTTTTCTCCTCACATCTCGCTAGCTTTTATTACCATTTATCTTTTTGATGATAGCCGTGCTGACTGTGGTGAGAGGCTCTCAAGTCAGTTTTAATTTGTATTTCCCTGATGGCTAAGGATGCTGAACACATTTTACACATTTACTAGCCACTTGTATTTCTTCTTCTGAGAGCCATCCATTCAATTCATTAGTCCATTTGTTGTTTGGTTATTTTTTGTGGTTAATTTTTGTAGTTATGTATATGCTCTGTCTGATGCATAGTTAGTAAAGACTTTTCCTATTCTGAAGATTGTCTCACACTCCCTTGTGATGCTGAAGCTTTTTAAATTCATGTGATGATATTTGTTGTTTGGGGGGAGGTTCATTTCCTGTGTACTGAAATTCTTTCTGGATATCCTTTCTTATGCCTATATTTTGAAGTGTTTTTTCTTAGAAGTTTCAAAGTTTCAGGTATTATATGATCTGAGTTTGTTTTTGTGCATGGTAAGAGATAAGGGTCTAATTTCATTCTTTTAAATGTGGGCATCCCATTTTTCCAAATTAGGTAGGTGGCTGTGACTATGTAGGCTTTTTTTTCTGAGTTCCTGATTTTATTCTGTTGGTTTTGTATCTGTTTTTGTGACAGTATCATGCTATTTTTGTTATTATGATTCTGTTCTGTAATTTGAGGTCTGATATTGTGATATCTCCAGAATTTCTTTCTCCTAAAGATTGTTTTGACATTTTTGAGTCCTTTGTGCATACATATAGATTTTAGGATTATTTTTTCTAGTTCTGTAAAGAGAGTCATTGAGATTTTGATGCAGATTGCATTGAATATGTAGATTATTTCCAGTAATATAGTCATTTTCACAATATAAATTTTATCAAACCATGAAGGTAATTCCATCTTCTTCAGTTTCATTTTTCAGTGTCTTAAAGTTTTAATTATAGAGGTTTTTTTTTCACTTCCTTGGATAGATTTATTTCTAAGTATTTGTTTTTAATTTTAAATTATTTTATACATATTGGTGCTTTATATATATATATGTGTGTGTGTGTGTGTATATATATATACACAACAGGTATATGACGGGTACCCAAGGAGGCAAGAAGAGTTACAGGTGGTTGTGAGCTGCCATGTGGGTGCTGAAAATCAAACCTAGGTCCTCTGGAAGAACAGCTTGTGTTCTTAACTGCTGAACTATCTCTCCAGCTCCATAACTATTTTTGAGGCTATTGCAAAAAGCATTTCCTCCTAATTTAATTTTTAACAAACTTACTATAGGTCTAAGAACAGCTGGTGGGTTTTGCATATTGATTTTCTATCCTGATAATTTGTGGAAAGCAAAAGCTGTTTCTATCATTTCTATGGTTTTGGAAGTTGTTTGCTCTGCACTTTCTGTTTTCTCAGATAATATATACTTCTTGCATCTCTGATGGAGTGGAAGACTAAATAGTTATAGCTACAGTTTTCCTTGCTACCAAATTCAGAAAAGAAATTCACAAAAGAGGTATAAAGTGTATAAGTTTGAGAGACATAAAAGCTTAAATTGTTTATCTAAAAAATGTTTTGAGGTCTAAAAAGATAGTTTTAGGATGGTAATACAAGTTATAATAGAAAATAGTTTAGGTATAAAACTTTAAATTCATCAAGATAAGACAGATAATAGATTGTTTTCTCTGAATATGCCAAATACAAATGGATGGGACATTGTGAATGTAATTCTTACTTGATAATTGTTCTTATTGTATATAGTTTCATCTGTTAAAGTTAATACCTTTCCTTTCTATTTAGACAATACCTGATAATTGTTCTTATTGTTAATAGTTTTCCTATGTCAGGGTTAAAATCTTTCCTTTTTATTTAGATAAAAAGGGGGAATTGTTGTGGAATAATCTTTTTATACACTGTGAAGATGTGTCACTCTGATTGGTTTAATAAAAAGCTGAATGGCCAATAGCTAGGCAGGATTTTGGGGGCAGAGAGGACACTGGAAGGAAGAAGGTGGAGACACCAGGAGACGAAGAACAAGCAGGATGGATACTATGGAGATGAGGTAATAAAGCCACGAGGCAGAAAGTAAATCAATGGTAATGGGTTAATTTAAGTTATAAGAGCTAGTTAGAAACAAGCCTAAGCTATCACCTGAGTTTTCATAATTATAAGTCTCTGTGTCATTATTGGGGAACTGATGGTCCTGACAAGAAACACCAACTACATAATTTTGCATTTATTTTCATCATGGGAATTAGTTTATAGTTTTCTTTCTTTTTGTGTCTTTTCCATCTACTTTTGACATCAGAGTAGTGCTGGCTTTGCATAAAAGAATAAGTTTGGTAGGTGTATTCCCTTTTCTATTTTATGGAACAATTGGAGGACATCAGCGTTAGGTCTTCTCTAAGGATTTATGGAATTCACCTGTGAATCTATGCAATGTCATATAGTGGTATTTTATTTGTGCTGAAATGTGATTTTATTTGTATGTTAATAAATAAAGTTGCCTAGGGGTCAGAGCTATTAGCAAGCCATAGCGAAAGCCAGGGCAGTGGTGGTGCACGCCTTTAATCCCAGCACTTGGTAAGCAGAACTAGGTAGATCTCTGTGTGTTCAAGGATACAGCCAGCATTGGAGACACACGCCCTTAATCTCAATACCAACCATAGAAGACTTGGGAGGTCTGTACAGAGAGGCTGTGACGAGACAGCCACGTAGTTGGGTTTACAACCAATGAGAAGGAAGAACCAGAACTCTTTATAAGTCATACGCACAGGAAGTAGCTCCCTTTTCGGAGAGGTCTCTGGGCGAGAGAGGCTAGCTGGCGGAAAGTGGGTAAGGCTCCTAGCTCTGACCTCTTGGGCTTTCACCTTTACATTGGCTCTGTGTTTCTTATTTAATAAGGCGGTTGGTTACATCTACAATGTCGGATTTTTCTTTGTTATATATTAAACAAACATATTGATGTGTGTGTGCACACGTGTGTGTGCATGCAGAGATCAAGGGAATTTTTTTCTCTCCTTTTCTATGTTTGTTCCAAATTTTTAACTGAGATCATCAGGCTTGGTTTTATTTTTATTTTTATTTTTATTTTATTTTATTTTATTTTATTTTACAATACCATTCAGTTCTACCTATCAGCCACGGATTCCCTTGTTCTCCCCCCTCCCGCCCCCCTCCTCTTCCCCCATGACTGAGTAGATAAAGGTGCTTAAAACCAAGCCTGATGCCTCTGGCTTGGTTTTAAGCACCTTTATCTACTCAGTCATCTTGCAGGTCTGGGAGACTTTTTAAAAATTATTGTTCAGATCTTGTTGTTATGTATCTGTTTAAGTTATTTTTATCATCTTGATTTAATTTTAGTAAGTTGCATGACAAGGAATTTATCAATTTCTTCTAGATTTTCAGGGTGTTTTTTTTGTTTTTGTTTTTGTTTTTGTTTTTTTTTTGAGACAGGGTTTTTCTATGTAACCTTGGTTGTCCTGTAACTTGCTTTGTAGACCAGCCTGGACTGGAACTCAGAAATCTGCCTGCCTCTGCTGCTAGAGTGCTGGGATTAAAGACTTGTGCCACTATGCCTGGCTCAAGGGTTTTTATTTATTTATTTTTGACTATATGTTCTCAAATGATTCTTTTTATGGAATCAATTGTAACTCCCCCCACCTTTAAACTCTAATTTTATTAATTTGTTCTTTCTTTCTTTCCCCCTCCCCTCCCCCCCCCTCCCCCCCCCCCCCCCCCCCTCTCTCTCTCTCTCTCTCTCTCTCACACACACACACACACACACACACTCCCCCTCTCCCCCCTCCCCCTCTCCCCCTCTTGCTTTCCTTCTATAGAGTCTCACTGTGTAGCTCTGGCTGGCCTGGAACTCACTTTGTGTATCAGGCTGACCTTGAACTCACAGAGATCTGCCTGTCCCTGCCTCCCTTTTCTTTTGGTTAGTTTTGGTGAGAGTTTGTTGTTCTTCAACAACCAGGGAGCCTGCCCGTAATTAACCTAGGCCCTCTGCAAATATGTTACAGTTGTGTAGCTTGGTCTTCTTGTGGGACTCCTAACAGAGGGAGCAGGTGCTGTCTCTGACTTTTTTTTACTGGCTTTGGGGACCCTTTTACTCATACTGGGTTGCATTGTCCAGCCGTAATACAAGGGGAGGTCCCTAGACACATTGCAACTTAATATGACATGTTTGGTTGATCCAGGGAAGGACTGCCCTCTTCTGGAGGAGTTAATGAGGAGAGGCAGAGCAGAGAGGAGATGAGGGAGGACTGGGAGGAGAGAGGTGAGGGGAAACTGCAGTAGGGATGTATTAAAAAATAAAAAAAAAATTATTTGGTTAAAAAATTTGTTGTTCGAGAGCCTGCCAGCACCCGACTGGACTAAGAGGTGAGTCTTTATCCTCATACCCGAAGACCCCAGCCCCTAAGCTTTGGGCCTAGGGGCACAACCCTGTGCCCCTATACCCCCACCCATTGCAGTTCCAGTTTCAGGCCAGTTGGCAGGCAGACCTCCTGCACACAGGACAGACCACCACCAATCCCCCATCAGACCCTGTAACCCAAGCCCCACCTCCCCAAATCACACCCACCCTCTGAGACTGCAACTGTTCCCTGAGACAGAGCCTGCCAGCACCCAACTGGACTTAGAGGCCAGTTGGAAGGCAAACATCTTGCAGACAGGTCAGACTACCACCATCTACCACACGGTAAGACTGCAGCTACTCCCTGAAACAGCCCACTAGTGCCAGTTGGACTAAGAGCTGCTCCGTAAGACAAAAAGTCCATCAGCATCGACTAGACCAAGAGCTCCCACTGGATCAATAGTATCAATCAGACCAAGAGAGGCTCCCTCAGACACAGACACCACTTGCACCAAGTGGAGAAAGAGATGGGTAGATGCCAGTGCAAAAATACAGTCAACAACATAAAAACCAATATGTCTCCATCAGAACCTACATTAGCAAGAACTGAACATCCCAACACAGAAAAAACAGAAGATATCTACCATAAAAATGACTTTAAGAAGATATTAGAGATCTTAAAATAGGAAATGAAAAATTCCCTTAAAGAAATCAAAGAAAAGTCAAACAAAAAATGGGAAGAAATCAATAAATCCCTTGAAAGCTAAGAGAAAGCAATTAAACAAGTGAGGGAAACAGTTCAAGATTTCAAAACTGAAATGGAGTCAATAAAGAAGACACAAACTGAGGGAATGCTGGAAGTGGAAAATCTGAGTAAACGACAGGAACTACAGATGCAAGTATAACCAACAGAATGCAAGAGATGGAAGAGCAGATCTCTGGTGTTGAAGATACAGTAGAAGAAATAGATTCATCAGTCAAAGAAAACACTAAAACCAACAAAGTCATGACCCAAAATGTCCAGGAAATTTGGGACACCATGAAAAGACCAAACCTAAGAATAATAGGGATAGAAGAAGGAGAAGAATACCAACTCAAAGGCACAGAAAATATACTCAACAAAATCACAGAAGAAAACTTTCCTAACCTAAAGAAGGAAATGCCTGTAAAGATACAAGAAGGTTACAGAACACCAAATAGACTGGATCCAAAAAAAAGTCCCCTCACCACATAATAATCAAACCACTAAACATACAGAATTAAGAAAAAATATTAAGAGCTGCAAAGGAAAAAGGCCAAGTAACATATAAAGGCAGACCCATAAGAATAACACCTGACTTCTCAATGGAGACTCTAAAATCCAGAAGGTCCTGGACAGATGTTATGCAGATACTAAGAAACCATGGATGCCAACCCAGACTATTATGCCCAGCAAAACTCTCAATCAACATAGAAGGAGTAAACCAAATATTCCATGATAAAACCAGATTTAAACAATATCTCTCCACAAATCCAGCCCTACAGAAAGCACTCGAAGGAAAAATCCAACCTAAGGAAGTTAGATACACCCAAGAAAACACAGGCAATAGATAATCCCATACCAACAAATACCAAAGAAGGGAAACATACAACACTACCACCAAAAAATAACAGGAATTAACAATAACTGGTCATTAATATCCATCAATATCAATGGTCTCAATTCACCTATAAAAAGACACAGGCTAACAGAATGAATACGAAAACAAGATCCATCCATTTGCTGCATACAAGAAATACACCTCAACTTCAAAGACAGACACCACCTCAGAATAAAAGGCTAGGAAAAGACTTTCCAATCAAATGGATTTAAGAAGCAAGCTGGTGTAGTTATCCTAATATCTAAAAAAATAGACTTCAAACTAAAATCAATTGAAAGAGATCGGGAAGGACACTACATATTATCACAGGGAAAATCATACAAGATGAAGTCTCAATTCTGAATATTTATGCCCCAAATACAAGGGCACTGGCATTCGTAAAAGAAATATTACTAAGGCTTAAATTGCACATTAAACACCATACACTAGTAGTGGGAGACTTCAACACCCCACTCTCACCAATGGACAGGTCTGCCAGACAGAAACTTAATAGAGAAATAAGGGAAATAACAGAAATTATGACTCAAATAGACTTAATAGATATCTACACCCTAACACAAAAGAATATACCTTCTTTTCAGCACCCCATGGAACCTTCTCCAAAATCAACTACATGCTTGGTCACAAAGCAAATCTCAACAGATACAAAAAAATTGAAATAACCTCCTGTGTCTTTTCAGACCACCATGGCTTAAAGTTAGATTTCAACAACAAAAATTACAGAAAGCCTACAATCTCATGGAAACTGAATAATGACCAGTTGAATCACCAATGGGTCAAGGAAGAAATAAAGAAAGAAATTAAAGATTTCCTATAATTTAATGAAAATGAATGTACAACATACCCAAACTTATGGGACATCATGAAAGCAGTGCTAAGAGGAAAATTCATAGCTCTAAATGCCCACACAAAGAAGTTGGAGAAATCTCACACTAGAGACTGAACAGCACAACTGAAAGCTCTAGAACAAGAAGAAGCAAACTCACCCAGGAGAAACAGATGCCAGGAAATAATCAAATGGAGGGCTGAAATCAATAAAATAGAAACAAAGAGAACAATACAAAGAATCAATGAAACAAAGAGTTGGTTCTTTGAGAAAATCAACAAGATAGATAAGCCCTTATCCAAATTAGCTAAAAAGCAGAGAGAGAGAGAGAGAGAGAGAGAGAGAGAGAGAGAGCATCCAAATTAACAAAATCAGAAATGAAAAGGGGGACATAACAACAGACAATGAGGAAATCCAGAGAATCATCAGGTCATGCTTCAAAAACCTGTACTCCACAAAATTGGAAAATCTGAAAGAAATGGACAATTTTCTGGATAGGTACCCCATACTTAAGTTAAATCAAGACCAGATAAGCTGTTTAAATAGACCAATAACCCCTAAGGAAATAGAAACAGTCATTAAAAGTCTCCCAACCAAAAAAAAAAAAAAGCCCAGATGGTTTCAGTGCAGAACTCTACCAGATTTTCAAAGAAGAGCTAATATCAATACTCTTCAAATTGTTCCACACCATAGAAACAGAAGGAACATTCTTTGTATGAGGCTACAGTTAACCTGATACACAAACTACACAAAGATGCAACGAAGAAAGAGAATTACAGACCAATCTCCCTCATGAACATTGTTGCAAAAATACTCAATAAAATACTGGCTAACTGAATCCAGGAACACATCAAAAAAATTATTCACCATGATCAAGTAGGCTTCATCCCAGGGATGCAAGAATGGTTCAACATATGAAAATCTGTCAATGTAATACACCATATAAACAAACTGAAAGAAAAAAAAAACACATGATCATCTCATTGGATGCTGAAAAAGCCTTTGACAGAATCCAACACCCCTTCATGATAAAGGTTCTAGAGAGATCAGGAATACAAGGAACATACCTAAACACAATAAAGGCAATTTATAGCAAGCCGACAGCCAACATCAAACTAAATGGAGAGAAACTCAAAGCAATTCCACTAAAATCAGGAACAAGACAAGGCTGTCCTCTCTCCCCATACTTATTCAATATAGTACTTGAAGTTCTAGCTAGAGCAATAAGACAACAAAAGAAGATCAAGGGGGATACAAATTGGAAATGAAGAAATCAAACTTTCACTATTTGCAGA
>CABHPP010146162.1:6251-23487 GCA_902168425.1 Peromyscus attwateri
AAAGAAAGAAAGAAAGAAAGAAAGAAAGAAAGAAAGAAAGAAAGAAAGAAAAAGAAAGAAATCACTTGAAAGTCACCCACCTCATTTTCACTCACCACTGGCTTAAATAGTCACATGACCACACTGGTTTGCAAGGGGAGAAGGAAGAAGTTGGGGCTGGAGAGATGGCTCAGTTGGTTGTCACATTTGATCCCTAAAACTCGTGAAATGTCGAGACAGAAATGGGTGGGTCCCTGGAACTTTCTGGCCAGCCAGTCTAGTTGATTTAGTGAGCCCCAGATTTTGTGAGAAATCCTTCTTGAAAAAGAAGGTGAAGGAGCTGGAGAGATGGCTCATTGCTAGTGTGTCCTTAGCTTTCATGAAGACCAGAAATCAGATCCCCAGTACATAGTAAGTCACAAGCAGGCCCTGTACCGTCAACTCCAAAGGACCTACTGCCCTCTTCTGGGGCATGTATTACACAGTTTATACACATGAGAACATACATTCACAGAGACACACATGCACAGACACATACACACATAAGTAAAGTAAATATTTTTTAAATAAAAAAATAAGGGTGAGGAGTGATTGAGGAAGGCATTGGATGTTGACCCTATACAGACACAGACAGACAGACATTGTCACTTTTGGGTTTTTGGCAGTGGCCATGTGCTAGAGGAAGAGAAGTGAATGCACACAGAGGGGCAAGAACTCTAAAGCAAAGCTCCAACCAGCTACTGCAACGTTAAATCCAACTCCAGTGACTGGGAGAGAGGCGCCCTCCTCATTTGAGGTTCCTCGCAAGACCTTTGAAAGATGTGGTACCTGTCCTCCCCACTTCTACCCACCAAAAGGAGAGTGATGGCCCAGACCCAGAAACACACTAATCAGAATACGGTTAGAGAAAAATGAAGACATGGTGGGGAAAGGCAGTTGCTGGTTTGCTACAATGGGGAGACATCGTGTGAGCTGGATTTGCACGCATTTCACCCTGGCCATTGCCAAGGATGTTGGCCCTAACTCTGCCAAGGAGTCTCTGTTGTCCTCTGTGTTTTGTATGTGTTTGTATGTCTTTCTAGAAATTTCTTCCAACAGCCACATCTGGAATGGTGTTAAGGATTCTGCTGTCCTACAGTTCAAGTTGGGGTGTGCTAGACATTGCTTTAAGAGGTAGACTTTGAGTATTAAGGTTCCCCATTCCATTCTCTTTTTTTGTTTGTTTTTTTTGTTTTTGTTTTTGTGAGACAGGCTCTCTCTCTATAGCCTTGGCTATCCAGGAACTCACTATGTGGATCAGGCAGGCCTCAGACTCTGAACTTCTCAAACCACTCCAGGCTTTTCCCTCCTATCTCTTAAGCATGGCTTAAGTGAGCCTATCTCCTGAGGAGTGGTCTCTTAGCCAAGTGACTGACCAGCCCAACTGGATTAACTCTTTTGTTTCAGGTAATTTAGAATGTTCAGTCTCCACCCAGGTCAGAGAAATAGCTTTCCCTAATGCACCTCCACAGATCCTTGACCAAGCTTTCTGTAACAGTAGACCAAAGTCTTTATTTCTTAGACTCTTTAGCTGCCTGTCCTGACCTGTGACTTAGTTCTAATTAATATGCTGTGGTAAAAATTATAAACCAGGGGCTGGAGAGATGGCTCAGCAGTTAAGGGCACTTGTTCTCCAAAGGACCAGGGTTCAGTTCCCAGCGGCCATGTGGTAGTTCACTACTATCCATAACATCAGTTTTAGGAGACCCTACAACCTCCTTCTGATCTCCTTAGGCATGAAGCACACACATGGTGCACATACATATATTTAGGCAAAACATTCATTCATACACATAAAAGAAAATAAATGTAAAAAAATTAAAAAAAAAGAATTATAAACCAGGCATGCCTTTAATCCCAGTACTTGGGAGGCACAGGCAGGCAGGTTTCTTTGAGTTCGAGGCCAGCTTGGTCTATAGAGCAAGTTCCAGGTCAGCCAGGACTACATATCTATGAGGTCTCTTAGTAACATAAGTTTACAAGCCACGGTCATATATGTGGCCTGGTTTTGACTGGACTGTTGCTGCATGGCACAGGCATGCCATGTTCCTTTCATCCCCATGGTAGAGAAGTTGAGGTAGTGAGAATTAAGAGCTCAGTGGTGGAGCATTTGCTTAAGAAGTGTGAGGCGTGGGTTTCATCTGTAGTACTGCAGATAAAAAAGAGGGGGTGAGGGGAATAGCAGCCTGCAAGAGAACAGCCATGCAGAGAACCTGAGTCTCCAACAAACACCCAGCTAAGTAGCCGCATGGAAGGCTTGTGTTAGATGGAGACATGGAAATAAAATCTTCCAAGCCGTAGCCTAATTAAGTTACGTACGTACGTACCTCATTGTAACTATTTGTGTTAATTATGATTCTCTCCCTTCAGTGCTGGAGATCAATCCAGGGCTTTGCTTTTGTTATACTCTACCACTGAGCTATATCCAGCCCATTTTAAAAAGTGTGTGTGGCCGGGCGTTGGTGGGGCACGCCTTTAATCCCAGCACTCGGGAGGCAGAGGCAGGCGGATCTCTGTGAGTTCGAGGCCAGCCTGGGCTACCAAGTTAGCTCCAGGAAAGGCGCAAAGCTACACAGAGAAACCCTGTCTCAAAAAACAAAAAACAAAAAAACAAAAAAACAAAAAAACAAAAAAACAAAAAGTGTGTGTGTGTGTGTGTGTGTGTGTGTAGGGAGTGTCTGTGTGTGCATACACAGTGCCTATGGAGGCCAGAAGAAGCTGTCCAGTCCCCTGGAGCTGGAATTGCAGATAACTGAATCATCTGACTCCCTCTTAACAGCTGAGCCATTGCTCTCCACCTGCCCGGTGATCAGTAATCATAACAGCGCCAGTGAATAATAACATGCAGTAAATCTTTACTGCATGGGGGCTGGAAGTCCAGCTAGTCCTTGCAGGATCTGGGTCAGGAAATAAGAAAGTCACCAGTAAAGGAGGTTGTTTCTATGTCTGTGAGCCGAATTTCTCTAGTGTGACACAGTGAAATAGACATCTGACCTTCATTTCCTGGCGTACAACTACGAGAAAGCCCTTGGGCTCTCCAAAGGATAAGAAATAGGATAGTGCTCTGGTGCCAGCAATAGGGGGAGCTTTTCTCTGGGAAAAAGATGTCCGTCAGTATTGACAACTTGTTTAATAGACCTGGAAGCAAAAGTAAAGACAGCGATTGTAGGCGAAGGGCAGGACCACACCTAGTGACTGGGACTGTTTAACGATACCCCTGTCCTCTGTTTAAGTCTAAGCCTATGCCAGGACCCCAAAGATGAGCTTGGGATAGGAGGGGGAGTTTACTGCATCTTTGTTTTTTCCCTAATGTAGCAACATGATATAAATTAGTTTTCTCTTTCACTACTATATGTTTCTTTACTTGGCTTCCTGAGATAGGTAGCTGAGGCTTGCTGGTTAAGGGCTTCCCAGATTTGACCCTAACAACTCTGGGACTGATGCCTCCTCCAGGAAGTATGGAAGGTCATTGTATGGGCTGATCCCCTATACTGGGGTCCAACAGAACTGTTTCCAGAACTTTAGGGTAACAGCACTTGGGCTGCCGCGCCTCCACCCCACCCCTCAACCATCTGTGCTCACCCAACCCTCCCCTCCCCCGTGGCCGATCAAAGAAATAAGACATGGTGGAAGGCAGAGGACTAGTGCAGCCACCTTGCTCTGAGGCGCTGACTGGAGCTTCAGGTTTAAATAGAGGGAGGCTAGAGGCCCAAGAGGTGTGTAATTAGAGTCCTGGTCTTGTTGAGCTTTGTCTCCCGGGGGACCTAAGTGAGTCCTTGTTGCTTGAGGGGACAGGGGGCAGCCTCACCTTCACAGAGAACTGCCCTCTTCTGGGGAAAGGAGTGCTCTGTCGGGGCGGTTCTGATGTTTCTAGAATACAAAGGGTCACAGGTGGAGAAGTTAAGGACAATGACTCATCTCTGTGCCTTCAGCGAAAAAAGCAAAGGCGGCCAGCAAGAGTGGAAGGCTTTCACCTGCTCTTCCTCCCCGGAGGCTCGGGTCAGGGGTCACTGCTTTTTAGCAAAAGTGACTTCTAGGTGCCTTGTTTCCACACCGGACCAAACCAGAGTAGAGCCACTCATCCTCACCCGAAATGAAACTGCAAAGAAGCAGTTTCCCTGACGGACCAGTTTTTCCCTTAAAATTGGAGGTTCCAGTCAGCTCCACAAGGAAGTGCTTTCCAGTCAGCCCTCCCAAAACAGTGATCTGGTCCGACCTGATGTTAATCAGGTGTTCTTGTTCTTCTGTTTCCTTGTTCCCACCTCACAAACCCCAGTGTTGTGCAGGGCCCAGGGGAGTGGGGGGGGGGGTTTCTCATGCCTTTCAGGAAAATAGAGACTGTTCCATTCATGAATCTCAAACGAAAGTCAGTTACACCTGTGACTAAATCCATTGTAACTTTGTTTTTGACAGCACACAGCCTGCAGAAAACCAAACGGGGCAGGGTTCTGGGGTGCAGGGCTTTGAGGGAGGCAGTGCATCCAGAGAGGGAGAGGCTTTGAACCCTTTCTGATAGAGGACAGAGGATACCAGAAACTTCATATACATTATTTTAGTTGATTACAAGCTCAGAAAATAGCTTTTCTTTTCTTTTTTTCTTTTTTTTTTTTTTTTGGAGACAGGGTATAATGTAGCCCACAGATTCACTATGTAGCCCAATTTGACCTTGAACTTCCGATCCTTCTGCCTTTGCCTTCCTGATGCAGGTATGTGCTACCAACCTGATTACAGGTATATACTAGGGACCAAACTCTTTGCTTTGTACATGCAAGACAAAAACTCTACCCACTGAGACATACCCCTAGCCTGGAAGCTCCCCCACCCACCCCATGTTTGTTCCAGTGTGTGTATATGTGTAGACTAATTTATGGGGGTTGACTCTCTACTTCTACCAGGTGAGTTTTGGGGATCTAACTCAAGCTTGCCCACTGAGCTATCTCACCAGGGCACCGATGCCATGTACTTAGTTTTGACAAAGCAATGTCACAAGAGGTCTTTCCAAAGACGTGCTTGCAGGAATATGAAAAAACTGTGAATGTGATTGTTCACTACAGCACTGTTTATTTTTTGTTTTGTTTTGTTTTGTTTTTGTTTTGTTTGTTTTTTTGAGACAGGGTTTCTCTGTGTAGCTTTGGAGCCTGTCCTGGAACTTGCTTTGTAGACCAGGCTGGCCTCGAACTCACAGAGATCCGCCTACCTCTGCCTCCCAAGTGCTGGGAAAGAATTAAACTGTGGTCCGCTGAGGCAGTGGAGTACTATAACCTCACTGGAAGGAGTGAAGATAATCTAAAGAGACACTTGAGCCCTTCCCTTTAGCTGACACCAGAGACAACAGATCCCAAAGAACTGGAATTCCCCTGGGAATCTTACCTTAGAAGGACTGTGACGCCTGAGGCCAGCCAGAGGAAGAACTTGTATCCCAGGAAGAAATTCCACAACTGGACTGCTTGTCAGCCCACCTTGCAAGACAGATTGGAGCCAAGACAAAGATGGACCGATTGATTTGAGAGACACACCCTGACCAGGAATACTTAGGTATGCAGTCCTCCTGCCCTCTGATTAAGCCTCAACTCTGTCAATAACCTGAAGATGGACCTAAGGAGCTATTGGACCTCTTTGTTTATTCCTTTTCCCAATGTAGCTACTTGAATAAATATCCTCTCTCTGCTTCTCACTCTGTTGATCTCGTCTCTGCATTTGGCTTATGGTGGACAGTTGGCCAAGCCTAGCTTATATTAGGATTGCCAGGGCCTAGGCTTTGACACTTAAAATTCTGGTAAAATTAATATGCAACTGTAAAAATGAGTAAGACTTCAATACCCTGATATAAGCATTTTCTAATATTATTTTCCTATTTTTACTGCCAAAAAATGGAACCCTAAACACAAATCCAAAATCCAGAAAACACACACACACACACACACACACACACACACACACACGCGCGCGCGCGCGCACGCGCACGCGCACACACACACACACACACACACACACACACACACACACACTTTTCTATTTTATGTACATTGGTGTCTTACCCACAGTTTTGTCTGTATGAGGGCAGCAGATCCCCTGGAACAGAAGTTACAGACAGCTGTGAGCTGTCATGTAGGTGCTGGGAATCGAACCTGGGCCCTCTGCAAGAGAAGTCAGTGCTCTTAACCGCTGAGCCATCTCTCCAGCCCAAGCACACACCTTTTTTTTTTTTTTTTTTTTAAAGACAAGATCTCATATAGCCCAGGCTGGCCTCCAACCCTCTATGTAGCTGAGCATGATCTTGAATTCATAAGCCTCCTGCTTCCAGCCGGGACCTACAGGGTTGGCGGAATCTGTGGGTTTGACTGCTGGGTGAACCTTTCACTTAGTGAAGGCTGCTAGGTTGTGCTAAATGTACAAATGCAAAAGAAAAATTGTAGAGTCGGAAGAATGATGGGGAGGCACAACATGGAATACAAAAAAAAAACACTTCAACGTCTTTCAAAAGCGTAACCATCAACCGAAGAGCATGGAAGGCAGAGTTGACTGAAGTGAGTTTAGGTAGGGGTATTTGATTTGAAACCCTCAGGCCAAAGGGAGGAAACAAACAGGAGTTAATTATCAGTGGTAGGGCTGCTCTCTGCAGGGACCTGCCCGCCACATTCTAGGACTAAGTATTCATTATCTGAGGGAGTGGGAAGCAGGTTTCTCACTGTTAGAAAAGAGAGGCACAGATACCAGAAGTGGGGAATGGAAGGAAGTGCTGCTGTCCGTAGTACTGGGCTGAAACTGGAAGTATCAGAATAAATGTTTGCCACACACTCATATTTTTTCTCAGACTGTTGGGACATAGACTCTTGCCTCTGTAGCCGAAAATGACCTCAAACTCCCAATCCCCGTGCCTCAGTCTTCTAAGCACTGGAATTATAACTGTATACCTCTTTACCATCATACCCTGCTTGAATTCGTGATTTTCAACATATGAAGGTGTGTGTGTGTGTGTGTGTGTGTGTGTGTGTGTGTGTGTGTGTGTGTTAGCTCTGCGGAGAAACCCAGAGGCCATGGTAGCCCAATAGGAATGCACCAGCCTCGAGCCCAACTTGGTGTCTAAAAAACGAGTCCCTTTACCACTGAGAATAGTCAGGACTTGCTGGATAAATGACCAATTCCAGGGTTTCAGGGCTGGAGCAGGGAAAATGTAACATGCCTCTGGCACATATTGCTGTACAATAAGAAAAATCTAAGAATGGTAGAGATGATAAGGAAACCAGTTTGGGGAACTATTGGCTACTGGATGCCGCTGGGGAAGGGGAAGCTACCGTGTTCCCTGGTGTGCCCACTGGTGGGTCTACCAGTTTAAGTGAGTAGTTCCTTTGCTCAAGGTCGCATGAACCACTATGATTAAACTCAGTGGGTCACAAAACAAAAAGGCACCAGGGGACTGGAGGGATGGCTCAGAGGTGAAGAGCATTTGCTGCTCTTGGAGCGGACCCAGGTTCCCTCTTTAACACTCACACAGTGGCCCATAGTCATCCTAGCTGCAGTTCCAAGGGATTCAATGCCCTCTTCTGGCCTCCGCGGGTACCAGGCACACATGGAACACATGCACACATTCAGGCAAAACACTCATACACATAACATTTTAAAATCTTTAAAAAAAAAAAAAAGACATGAACGTGACAAAAGCATTTGTAGGGAAAAGGAGGGATTGAGGAGGTAAGAGGAGGAGATGAGAGGGAGGGGGGAATAATCAGAATGCACTGTATATATGAAATTGTCAAAGAATAAATTTAATGAATACAAAAAAAAAAAACAGTTTGAGGAACTCGCTCTGGGTAAATCTGAAAATTTTTACAATGAGAACAGGAATGGACTATTAACGTACGGAATGAACCAGGATTCCAAACACCCATGCTCCTGTGAGTAAACAAAGCAGCACAAGCTACTGGAGGGGACGCTCTCCCCACGGCAGAACACAGCAGAAAAATGAAGAAGGGATGATGGAGGACGGAGGCGCAGGCTGAAGGTTTGGAGGACAGGACATCCTCCTATTTTGATACATTTGATAGATTTATCAACCACAAAGGTAAAAATAATCCCCATAGTGGAGAGCTTTGGGAGACATCATCTCAACCATGTGACCAAGGTTAACAAAGGAAGCCAAGGCTGAAATCATTACTTGACGCTTTCAGTGAGAAGGGCATAAGGTCACTTTTGAAATGCGACTGTCAAAAATGCACAGCTTCAATCTTAGTGTGAGAAGATGATGCCGAGCTGGAAGGGGAAACTCTGAAACAGCAAGCCTTTACTTTGAAAAAAATACCAAGGTTATAGAAGACAAATACAAAGTAGCCCAGGTTAAAAAAAAAAAAAGCCAGAGAAGCTAGGCAGTGGTGGCACACACCTTTAACCCCAGCGCTTGGGAGGCAGAGGCAGGTGGATCTCTGAGTGGAGGCTAGCCTGGCCTACAAAGCGAGTTCCAGGACAGCCAGAAGAAACCTGTCTCAAAGAAAGAAAGGACGGAAAGAAGGAAAGAAGAAGGAAGAAGGGAAGGAAGGAAGGAAGGAAGGAAGGAAGGAAGGGAGGGAGGGGAGGGGGGAGGGAGGGAGGAAGGGAGGAAGGAAAGAAAGCCAACCAGCCAGAGAGGTTAACCAAACACAACCAATATCTGATCCTCATTGAATTTAGGAAAGTTTGTTTCTGATAAAGGACATTATCTGACAGGTGGAGAAATACAAACGGAGGGTGTGTTAGATAACAGCTTCACAGCAATGTTCATGTCCTAAGTTCGTTACGTAAGGAGATGCCCTTGTTCTTAGGACACACGCTGAGGTCTCTAGGGGCCAATGGGCCATGTATCTGCAACACACTATCATAAAATTTAAGGAAAATAAAATATAACGTATGAAGGAGGATTGTGTAGGGGCCTCGATGGTTGACAGAACTTGCTTCTTTTCCAGAGGACTCACGTTCAGTTCCCAGCACTCACACTGGGTGGCTCACAATGGCTTTATCATGCCAGCACTCCTGGATCTGATGCCCTCTCTTGGCCTCCTCAGGCCTGCGCATGCCTGCACACGCAAATCAACACTACGTCCTTTTTAAAGGGGGGGGGTGGGGAAGAGGAGAAATTCCTCCTTTGGACAGGCTTACTCTTAGATATTCGTTTCCATTCTTTCTGCTGGCACCCGACACTCCACATGCCTGTTTTGCTCTATTGTTTGGTCTATGCATGTACGTCCATGTTCGCATATGTGGAAAACCATGAACCAAACTGTAGAGTCCGGGTGGTAAAGAGCATATGGGATTTCTTTGCACCATTCGTGAATTTTTCTGTAAGGCTGAAATTATATTAAAGTTAACAATTAGGAGCCGGAGTTCAGGCACGGTGGTGCACATCTTTAATCTTAGTACCCAGGAAGCAGCGGCAGGTAGAGGATCTCTGTGAGTTCCAGGCCAGCCAGGGCTGTACGGTGAGACCCTGTCTCCAAAGAGTAAAAACTGGAAAAAAAAAAAATTACAGACCAACAGTCTACACTTTGGCATAAGCCTGGCCTGAAGTGGTTTCATTTTCTTATTGACACACTACTCACTATAGAATAAGCAACGGCGGCGGCGGTGAATACCACACACGAGTCACACGTACAAGGCACAGTCAAGCCTGTATTATTTGTAATTTCTTCCCATTTAAGGAAGATCCCCTCTTGAGATGGGGAGGTAGCATGATGGGCAAAAGTACTTGGTGCACAAGTCTGACCTGAGTTTAGTCCCCAGAACCCACCCTAATGCAGTGGTGTGCAGCTGTAATCCCAGCACTCTTGCGAAGAGATGAGAGATGGAGAATCAGCCCAAAGCTTGTAGACCGCCTAGCCTGGAGTTCTCAGTGCAGAAGCAGCAGGAGAGATTCGGTCGCGGAATCAAGGTGGAGGGAGAGAAAAGATTGCTGAAAGTTATACCCCCTCTCGCCTCCGCATGCCTGAAGGACTCCCCTCTCTACATTTGTGTGTGTGTGTGTGTGTGTGTGTGTGTGTGTGTGTGTGTGTGTGGTGCGGGCGCAGGCAGGTGTGTTTTACGGAAAAAGAAAGGAAGGACGGGTGGGAGGAGGAAAAATAAAGGCTTTTGTCTTTTTTGAAGCAATTTTTTTTAATTTATTTTTTGGTTTTTTCTGAGACAGGGTTTCTCTGTGTAGCTTTGCGCCTTTCCTGAATCTCACTCTGTAGACCAGGCTGGCCTTGAACTCACAGAGATCCGTCTGGCTCTGCCTCTCAAGTGCTGGGATTAAAGGTGTGTGCCACCACCGCCCGGCGAAGCATTTTATTTGAGGGGTGCCCATGCCCACTGATACATGAGACAAAAATCAGTTTTTCTTCTGTGGAGCATTTGGTCACAGTGAGTATCCAATTCCCAGCACCAGAAAAATAAAAAAAAATTGTTTCATCAACCAAACAACAGAGCAAAACACAACAAAAAACGGGCACGTGGAGTGTCGGGTGCCAGCAGAAAGAACGGAAATGAATATCCAAGAATAAGGCTGTCCAAAGGAGGAATTTTATCTCTTTATTGACCTAATGGGCTACTAGAACTAAAAAGCATGAAAGCCCCAACTAAGGACAAAATGTAATTGTTCTCTCTGAAGAAAATGTCTAACCCTAGAAGCAGAAAGCGTCTAGAGAAAGACAATGGAGTGTGCGTACAGTTCTGGGACAACCCAGCCCTGTTTGTAAGCCATTTTGGCCACAGAGGTCAGCGCTACTCATCAGGCACGCTAGAACATTCGTCATAAATGCCGATCCACAAGTGATATGATGTCTGGGATTTATATCAAATAATAAAAGTAAGAAGACAGCTCGACGGTCAACAGCTCTTGGGCTGGTCATGTTGCTCAGTGGGTAGAGCACTTGCGCAAAGCCCTGTGTTCGGTTCCTACCTCACCAGAGAGCTAGGTGTGATGTTACATGCCTGTGACCCCTGCAGGCCCAGGCAGGAGGACTGTCACGCGTTCAAGGCCAGTGTCTGTCTGGGTTACGTACGGAATTCCCACACCATCCTGAGCTATAGAGTGAAAAAAAGAAAAGGAAAAATAATAAATAAATAAATAAATAAATAAATAAATAAATAAATAAATAAATAATAAAAAGTTTAAAAGCAAGCATAAACTCTCTGGAAATGCCAAAGCCACTGTATCTGAGATCACTCATCTATCTTTAAGATTTCCTAAAGATAAGATGGATGATTGGCTAGGGAAATGGCTCAGCAGAGGAGGGAAGATTCCCAGCTCCCACATGGAAACCAGCTATAACCCCAGTTCCTGTGGACCCAAAGTCCTCTTCTGGCCTCCAAGGGCCTCAGGCACACATGTGATACACAGGCATACATGCAGGCGAGACACCCGTACACATAAAAAAACAACGTTTTAATTTAAAAAAAGGTTTGGGGCTGGAGGGGTGGTTCAGTGGTTCACTGGCTAAGACTGTACTACTCTTGCAGAGGTTCCAAGTTCAGTTCCCCCCGTACGTATCTTGGGAGGCTCGTGACTGCCAAGGACACCTTCACTCTTGTGCATGTACCCATGCACAAACACATAAGCACATAATTAAAAAAAAAAAAAAAAAAAGAAAAAGAAATGTAGTTTACTTAGTAAAGTGCTTGCCTCCCATGCGGGAAGTCCTGAACTTGATCCCTAGCTCCACATTAGAAAGAAATAGGCACAGGTTTGGCGCCCTAGCGCTTGGGAGGTGGAGGCAGGAGGATCAGAAGTTTAAGGTCATCCTCAGCTACCTAGGGAGTTTCAGGCCAGCCTGGGCTACATGAAAATCTGTCTTTGAAGGAAAAAAAAAAAAAAAAAAAAAGGAAAGGATTTCTTCTCTTTAAGAGGAGTACACATGTATGTTATGTACTTTTAAAATATGTTAGAGGGCTTTCAAAATGTAAAACTAAAATGGAATATACCAATCTTTGTACATCAAGTACAGTAAATAATATATAATAGATGCTAGAGTTTTAAAATCAAGTTTTAAGGTTGAAGTGTAGCTCAATGGTCAGTGTTTGCCTCGCACTGGGGGAAGTCCTGGATTCAGCCCCCAACACTACAATAAGTAAGTAATTAAATAAATATTTTAAAAAAAAACACACTTATTCACGTAGCTTGGAAGGGAATAAGCATTCCTGTCTTTCAAGAAAATATGAAGGGCTGGATAGCGGTGGCGCACACCTTTGATCCCAGCAATCAGGAGCCAGAGGCAGGCGGATCTCTGTGAGTTTGAGGCCAGCCTAATTTTACAGAGTGAGTTCCAGGACAGCCAGGGCTACACAGAGAAACTGTCTTGAAAAAAAACAAAAGAAAAAAGAAAATGTGAAGGAATTTCCTTGGTTTCTACAGGACACCCTGTGGAGACAATTGATTACTCTCATTTACACGCACACACCGCTGGACTGGAAAGCCTTCGATTAACTAAGTTCCTGCCTTTCGAGGAGCACACTGACTTACCCACTCATTTATTAGTTCATTTCTGATGAAAATGACCCAGCCCTATTTCGCACATCATGATGCTTGGTCTATAGAGATGATAAAATTTTTTTCACATCTGGTCACCTATTCCCAGGCTATGACAGCATTTGTTCTTGCTTCCTGTAAGGGGCAATGAATAGTTCCCAGGGCCATTAGGGGTTCACACCAGCTAATGATTAACCACCACGGGCTCTTGGACAGAGAATCCGACCGGAGAGCCTTAAGCACAGCAGACTCTCACTTCAGATCTTCGCTCAGGAGGTTGTACGAATCGAACGCAAACAAGACCCAGACTCATACACTAGTAGAGACTGGTGCGTAACGTGTAATCCACAGGAGGATTACTACTCAGTGGTTACAGTGGCATGATGGCATGTTATAGGCCCCACTCCAGCCTTCCGTCTCATGGCACCCCCAGAGGTACCCACCTTCAATATTTTCCTGAGAATCATTCCAAAATATGCAGGCATTCAAAGATGTTTATGAAAAATGACTTTGTACGGTTTTTACAGTGTGTGCGCGTTTGTGTGTACAGACAGTCATGGGCCATACGGTGTGTTTCATAAGACTGAATAGCCTTGCCAGGTGTGGTGGTACACACCTTTAGTCCCAGCACCTGGAAAGACAAAGGAGGATATATTTTTGTGAGTTCCAGACCAGCCTGGCCTATGTAGTGAGTTTTAGACCACCCAGGAGTACATAGGGAGATGTTCTTAAAAAAAAAAAAAAAGTGGCCTAGTGACATCATGCCCATTTTGGATAAGGATGATGTCCACATAATGAAATCACCTAACAACCTGTTTTAGAAGGTATTACCATTGTTAATTGATGATCAAGCTGACTTCCTCTACCTTGTGATACATCGACAGCAAATTGTATTTTTTCCTCGTATTTTTTTAGTTATTTGGATTCTTTTAATTTTTTTTGTAAACTTCTAACCTGTAGATTCATTTGTCAAACTTTAAATGTGTGTGTGTGTGTGTGTGTGTGTGTGTGTGTGTGTGTGTATGTGTGTACACATGTATGTGCCTGAGGAGGCAAAGAGGGCATCAGATCCCATGGAGCTGGACTTGGGTGGTTTGGAGCCTTCTGATAAAGGTGCTAAGAATTGAACCAGGTCCTCTTGGAGCGCAGAAGAGCCCTCACCCTCCCAGTCACCTCCCCAGCCCTCCTCACTTAACACCAGGTTGTCCCTACAGCTGTGTGAGCCCCTCTTGAACGAAGTCTGTGTCTCCTGTGTCTGTAACCATTTACTCTGGTTTCCTTGCATTTGAGAAAATGAACGAACAAAAATGCTTTTTGACAAGGTCTCAAAAAGAAAAAAAGACAAAATAACAAAAAAGGGGTTGGGGGTTTAGCTCAGTGGTAGAGCGCAAGGCCCTGGGTTCGGTCCTCAGCTCCAAAGGGGGAAAAAAAAGTCCATGCTGCCCTAAAGCCCCCTTTGCTAATTTACATGAGCTGTAGCACTGGTTGTCGATTGAAATACACAATGGAAAAATAACTTATTTTATGGAATTTGCTTTGAATTTAAGGAGGACTCGGGGAGAGCAAATGTCACATACTCTTCACTGTCGGAACCTCACCAGGAAAAGTTGCCTCTCTACTCCCGTCTCCCTTGGTGATCCTCAACAGGGCCTTCATAGTAAACCTTGGACGCACTTCCTGTTAATTTTATTCCTAGACATTTCGACTTATTATAAATGGTTCTTCTACAGCTTTGGGCAGCGATAATGTGATAAAAAAACATGTGAATGGATTAACCTTCGATGAGAAGGAGTAAGTTAAAGACTCTTGGGATGGTTCAGTGGCTGAAAATACTCTGTAAACACGAGGACTTGAGAGTTCGAATCCTCTCATCCATGTAAAAACAAGGTATGGTTGTGGGCGCCTGTAACCCCGGAGTTGATGGGTTGATCCAGAGAGCCTGGTTGCAGAACTCTCAAGGTTCAGGTTCAGGAAGGGACCCTGTCTCAAGGGACTAAGGCCAAAAGAGAGAGAGGAAGACACTGCTCTGGCTTCCCAACATGAAGCATGTGCACACCCACCCCCACGTACACACACGGAAAAGTGAACAGAAAAAGCACATGGGGTAAAAATCTAGTAACTTCCAGCATGGAGATCTTGGTGTCTCTGATCGTAGGTCAAACTTGGACCTTCCAGAATGACAGGATTTCCTTGACAGCCAGGCAATCCATGCCCAATACCTTGTTTTATGTCTTTTAGTTACATCATACTTGAACGTGTTGTTCGAGTTATCTTGACTTTAAGAAAAATATAATTTGGAGATTAAATGAGAGCATTTAAATGTTTCAGAAGCTATGAAGCACAATGAAGACACCAGATGTTGAAAGTAGCCGGGTGGTGGTGGCTCACGTCTTCAATCTCAGCACTGGGGAGGCAGAGGCAGGCCGATCTCTGTGAGTTGGAGGCCAGCCTGGGCTACAGAGTGAGTTCCAGCACAGCCAGGGCCACACAGAGAAACCCTGTCTCAAAACAAACAACATGTTGAAAGCAAAGGATAAAGACTGGGCTCAATGAGTTAGTTTTTTGTCTGTCCCCTAGATTCTGAGGGCCATCGTCAGAGGAAAACCAGAGATCTCATACCAAAGGTGGTAAGAGATTATTAAAGTGACCGTGGCCCAGGGAACCTGAATTTGGGTGGGCCTCAGAGACATGCTCCACCATGGTTGTTGTCACAAACTAAGCTAATAAATGAATGCACCAGACACTTTGGTGGGGCTGAAGGGAGGAAGGTTAGAGCAGCACCGGGAAAGTCTCCAACACGGATGGCATCTGTGGCCGCTGAGCTGGTGGAAGCTGCTGGTGTGCTAAGTTTGTACCTTCTAAAGATTTTAACTGAGAGCCAAAAGTAGGGTAGGTGATAAATGGCTATGGACGGGACTTGAGATAGATGAGGATAATTTGGTTCTGGATCTGTATCATTCCTACTTTCCCCAACCAGGACGTTTTATTCGGACCACCAGTCCACAGAAACAACACTGTGTGGCTTTTTCAGGGAACTTCGATCTAAATCACCCAGGTTAATAAAAGTGACTTGTACTGTGGGAAAAGAACGGGTGGTGGGGGGGTGGGGGTATTGTGCTGACTGGTAGAAAGCCACCAAAAACAAAAGCAGCCTGGCCGGCTACTTACACTCATATTTGAAGAGAATTATCCTGATAATGTCGATAAACTCACCGCAAGATGGCTGGCTGGGGTCACCCTCCTCGGGGGCCCTTGAAAAGACAATGGTTAGTTCCCCCTTAAGCAGCCAGAGCTCCTCAGACCTGAGATGTGACAAGATGATATTACAGGTCCCCAGTGCAGTGTTTGAAGCCCAGCAGCCTGCATATTTTATAAATAATACCCTTGCTGCGGAGCTGCAAGCAAAAGAGATCCGATGACTAGGTGAGTCAGCCTTCCCCCCCACCAGGCCCAGCACCTGATGGCAATCAAACCTAAGCAGCTGCCCAGATGAAACAAACCCCTCCCTCAATCGTTTGACAGGCCTGATACCAATAATAACAATTACACTTACTGCCACCGGCCTCTTCTCTTGGCCTTCCCAAGTCTGTGTTCTTTTAAATCTCTGCCTGCTCAGGGTCTGCAGACCGCGACAATTAACTTGTCTTTTTTTTTTTTTTAACAACTCTGCTTGGCTTAAGGCACCAAATGGGACTGCGTGTATGGCAAAGAAAATAATAAACAAACAAATACATACTGATGGGAAACGTTTATCGCTAGGTTGTTGAGAGCACAGGGCCACCTCTCGGTTGAACTTAAGCAATTCGATGGAGAGGCGTTTTAAGAATCCAGTAAATAACACGTGGCAACAACTAACCCCAAGTCAATTGAATCAGTGACGCGGAGAAGGCCCGGAGACGTTGAGAGGGACACAGGCAGAACTGAAGCTTGTTTTTCTGCGGTGCAGACAGCGGATATAAAAATATTGCGGGTGTTAGGAGCTCGCGTTGGGGGGTCGTTGCCCTGTCCTGGAGCTGTGCAGAGCGGGCGCCCAGTCCTGCAGGAATGCCAGGCTCCTAACGAGCTCGGCTCCGGCCTCGGGGGTGGGGTGGGGTGGGGTGGCGGTGGGGGAGGGGCACGGCCCCAGCTGATCACAGAATCCGGCCAGCGCGTTCCCGCTTCCTAACGGCCTCGAAATGATTTACACCAGCAGAAGGTGTGCACCGGCGGGGTCCAGCTGGCCTTCGCGTCACGGTGAGTTTTATTCTGCAATTTTTTTTTTTCCCTGCCCTCCTCCCCTTCCTCGTTGGAAAGCGGCTTCTGCTTCTCTCTCCACCCCTCCCCGCCAGCCCTGTAAAGTTTGTTTTCAAACCGTCAACCCCGGTTTCCATCTCTGTGGCCGGAGAATCGCCTTCCTGAGCCAGGCCGACTTGGGGGGGAAAAGCAAAGCTACCTTGTGTACATAATGAGAGCCACCGCGTGGCCGCGGGTAACCGCCGCCGGGGAAGGAACGTTTCGGCCTCGCGCCGCCGCGGCTGGGTTTAGCCGACCCGAGGCGGGTTCCGTCGAGTGGCCCCCGAAGCCACGGTCCCAAGTTAGCAAACAAAGCGACTAAGCAAGCAGTCACCGCCGGGCCCGGGACGGGACTCCTGCCACTCACACGGCCCAGCTCCTCCTCCTCCTCCTCCTCCTCCTCGCGTCTCTCCTCCCTCCTCCCCAGAGTCCCCCCCAACGGATGTGAGCCACCAATCCCAGCCACAAACAACCCTT
>CABHPP010146163.1:0-36868 GCA_902168425.1 Peromyscus attwateri
CCTGGTGCGTCCACTGTAAAGTGCAGGTGAGCAACGCTGTGCTGATGTGTCTATGACTTCTGTGGTGTAACTCTTCCCACCAGGGCCAATGTGGCTCTCTGTTAGGCTGAGAGTGAGGTGAGAGCAGGTGGGATTTATGCAAACTACCAAGGCCATTCCTAGGGGTCACACTCACACCGTGTCCTTACCACTAATTTCCGAGATCATTTGTTCAGTCATCAGACATTTCCTACTGTCCCTGCTATCTGTCCTGCTCTAGGCATAAAAACACAGTGGCACCATTTAGGAGTGAGTGGGCCATCGGAGATAGAGGAGACAAAGACGCCCATTTTGATCTTTTTCCACCTACAAGTGCACCAGGCAGCCATCCAGGGCTACCATTAACTGTGGCTTGTCAGGCAAATGAGGGATGTCAGCCGCTAGGCTCCATGAATGGTGGCTAGGGACCATTTCAAATGAAGGAAACCCTTTCCATGTGTCTTGAACTAAGGAAATAAACAAGGAAGGGGAGGAATAAGCAGACAGTAAGACAGGTCATTGTTAGACAGATCTGCAGCCAATCTGAAAACAAGGTCACAGTTAACTGAGAGAGATGACCTTTGAGAACACAGGCTCATCTCTATCTACCTGCCCAGCATCCCTCCTCTCGTGCCTGACCCCCATCTGGAGAACTCGAAAGCAGGATGGTACAGCTGAACCCACCTGGTGATGGTCTTTACAATTGCTAAATGACTAAATGCTTTCATTTTGAAGGTCAAACCTGGGACTCTCGTTGGTGCCCCTACATATCTCCCCTCACTTTTGTATGTGTACATGTGCAAGGGATAATCATATATGCTTAAGTGTGTGGTGTGTGCACTAAGGACGCCCCAGGGGCCATTCCTCAGCTCCTGCCCACCTTATTTTTGAGACACTGAACCTCGAACTTGCCAAGTAGCGTAGCCACTGAGCCCTAAGGATCCCTCTGCCTCCACCTTCCCAGTGCTGGATTACAAGTGTGCACCACCACATCTAGCTTTTTAGGTGGGTTCTGGGAATTGAACTCAAGACCTCACACTTCAGTGACAGGTACTTTACCAACTGAGCTATTTCCCCAGCCTCTCCTTCATCTTTAGAAAGTAATCTTAAAACATTCACTTTTCAATGACTCTAGTGGACTGATAAAGAGCAAAGACTTTATACATATGGGAATTAAAATCCTGACTCCTTCCGTTGTGGGTTTTGAACCACTGACTACTAAAGTAAGGTACTTGTCCATTCACATCATCCTGGTTAGACAGGGATGGGGACAATGACATACCCTGACTGAGCACCGAGTGTGCATTGAGCTCTAAACAATGTAAAGATGAGGAAGCAACTTAAGGAAGAGACAACTGCAATCTGCTGTGATATGTGCCCCAAGGATGCAGGGAATATGTGTTAAGTTATGCCAGGGAGATAGTGACCAGCACTGTGATGAGGTGTTCATGTCGGAGCTGGTTCCCCGGAAGACGGAACACCTTTACAAGCTTCTAAGAATCAACAGAAACTGGCTGGGTGATCACAATAGGGAAGGGTTTTCTGGGGCACAGGGAACAGAAAGTGCTAAGGCAAGGTATGCTTGGAAACCACATGTTTGCAAAGCAGGACACAGTGCTGGAGACATACCCAGATGGAGGGCGCATAGCTTAAGACTGAACTTGAAGTGTAGGCTGGTGATGCACTATCAAAGGGTGGAAACTGCTGATCCGGAGAGGATATTATCATGCTAGGTTAGAAGGTGACCAGGAGACAAGGTCAAGACTGGAAGCCTGAAGCCAGGGAAACTGCTGGAAATTCTAGGCACATGAGCCAGTACAGGGGCAGCAGGCTGAAGACAACAGCTGAAACTGACTTATTCACTCGCTCCTTTCTCTTGTGGTTCCCAAGACTGATTGCTCTGCCTTCCCAGAGGACAGACCTGCCACTAAACCAGACCTCCAGCAGTGTGGCCAGAAGCTCTCTAGAGACCCTTGCCCTGCCTAGGTTCATCTCCACAAGCTGCATTTAAAGTGCTCGGCTCTGAATCCTTGCAGCAAAGGCGACTCTGGAGATCTGAGTTTCTCTTCAGAAAATACAAAACACTACAAACCTGACCAAAAGCCTGTGGTAGGGAAGGGCGTGGGCTCAAAAGGAGAACATCCCTTTACTGTTTCTCTCTGGAGACAGACTGTCAACCACCTTCTAAATATTTATGTTTACACCCATAGACTAACACTGTTCTCAGCCTGGGGCAGAAAAGCTCCATTTCCGCAGAGGATGTTGGTTAATGCAAAATTAATATCTGGTCCAAGTGCTGACAATAAGTGATTGATGAGCATCCATCCCTAATTGGGACACCTATATCATTCCCCACACCAAAGCCTGGGAACATCACAGAAGGGAGGGCGGAAAGAATTGAAGAGTAGGAGGGTGGGGAGGAGTGTCATGAAACATTGCCATCCAGATATGACGTTGTTACTGTAACCTTGAACACACAGCTGCTATGGATACTTGCCTAAGATTGGACCCTCCCACATTCCATCTTAGAGAGAGGAGGTAACCACAAGACCCCCGCTTTTCCTGAGGAGTTGATGATTGTTAATGGTTGCTATAAGGGGGCATGCCATTTTCTCAAAGGGTATTGTCACTGAGGGACTAGGTCGGAAGAAAATTAAGAAAAAATAAAATAAATGCAAGCTCCCTTCCCCAGGGCTCTAGCCGGTTCTTAGGTGGAATTAAGGGGGCCCACGGGTTTAAATAATCTGCCAGCTGGACTCCCCAAAAAGGCATGAGTTCCCACAACACCCTCTGCTTGCAAGGAAACCTCATGAGACAGGTTGGCCCAGGACCAGGAAAAGGAAGACAGTTTGCAGGGCTCAGTCTGAGAAGGGTCAGGAAGGGGACAGCAGCATGCTTGTGGGGGCTGGGGGGGGGGGGTCACTCTCAGCCAGACAGTAGATGCCCACCTCATTAGCATCTCAAAAGGGAAGGAAGGAGCTGTGGGAGCTGGCTTCTTCCCTTTTCACAACCTCCTCCCCTTTGAAGACCTTCACACAAAGGAGGAGGAGCTGAGAAGAAGCGCGGGACCTCGAGGCAGCCGGTTCTGCCAGGATACACTGGACCATGGGGCTAGCCCGCCACCTGCTGGCTACTTTTGGTAGCTATGGCCAGACATTTTTGGAGAATTCTGTAGGCAGGATTGAGAATCTTCTGATGTCTGCATGTTTTTAAGTTCTGGAAACAGTCTCCCTATGTAGCCAAGACTGGTCTTGAACTCAAAATCCTCCCAACCTGAGCCTCTTGAGTGTAAGGATTACATGTGTGGACCATCACAACCAGCAAGACCCATTTTAGGTACCCAGTGAGCATTAATTTGGAGACAACTGGGATGCTACTTGTGATGCTGAGAGGTTAGAAAGTTCAGGAAGATTCAACGGAGTTCAAAGAAGAAGCAGATGGGTCTGTGGTGGGAAGTCTCTCAGTCACAAACATGCAGTGAATATGGAACCAATTCCCAGGTGAGCCCACAAGCTTCAGTTTCTTTTCCCCACCAAAGGGCAAGAAGAACACCAGAAAGCAAACACTGTTGTTCTTAAGACCTGATGAAAGTGTGAGCAGGTGATGGAGGTTTCAACACACTGATCTCCAGCTCCCACCCCCAAGGGAGTGGCGGCTAAGATGTAGACACTCCTCATTCCTGTAAATCCAGGAGCTTGATGACCAAAGCCCAAATTTAAATGCTCCTTGGATGGGTCCCAATCTTGTCCACTGTGCCTTGCCACGGTGCCATATGCTCTATGGGTAGGCAGAGCAGTTACGATCTGAGTCAACTACTCAGGGGCCAAGCAGGAAGGCATGGCCAACAGGAAAGGGGCACAAGGGGATAAAAACTGTCCTTTATGCACAATACTGAGGATAAAGGCACAAACCAAGAATGCCTGAAGGTACTGCTGTCATGATCAATGTCATAGAGAGAGGGCCACAGTCTTTTACAATAGCATGCACATATACTAAAATGGCACTTAGTAGTTGCTGGGTGTAGCTGGAAGTTTTCCTGTGTCCTGCTTGGTTTGCAGATGCTCAGACCCAAGTAAACACACAGAGGCTTATATTAATTAAAACTGCTCAGCCATTAGCTCAGGTTTCCTACTGACTAGCCCTTACATGTAAACTAACCCATTTCTGTTAATCTATATGTCGCCACGTGTTCTGTGGCTTTACCTGTGTGCCATTACATGGATAGCAGGCTGGTGTCTCCTGACTCAGCCTTCCTTTTCCCAGAAGTCTCCTTGTCTGCTTATCCCACCTATACTTCCTGCCTGGCTACTGGCCAATCAGCATTTTATTTATCAACCAATGTACAAAAGCATTGTCGCAGAGCAGTTGGGTACTTTTATATTAACTCGGATGTTACCCACGCCCACAAAGCCCCTTTATGAGGTAGGAACTGCATTTAGCAGAGCAGATTACAGGCGCTGCACAACTGCAGGGATTTGGGGGACAGCGCAGGAACTCTGACACCACAGCACGGCACCTCCACTGTTCAACTCCACTTCCAAACAAACAGCTGAGGCAGAGGTAAGACAGCTGGCACAGAAGGAGGCCAAATGTTTGGTTAGGGGCTGGGGAGACGACTCAGTAGATAAAGTGTTTGACTGGCAAGCGTGGGGATTGGAGTCTAGATCCCTGAATCCATGTGAAAGCCTGGCAGGCATGGTGGCCACTGATAGGTAATCCCAGCCCCTGGAATGCAAAGACAGGGAGTCCTGGGGGGTGGTGGTGTTGGTGGTGGTGGTGGTGTTGGTGGTGGTGGTGGTGGTGGTGGTGGTGGTGGTGGAGCAAGCTGGTTAGCTAAATCTAACAAGAGATGGTAAGCTCTGGATTCATTGAGAGATCCTGTCTCTAAACAAAGTAGAGACTGGCCCAGGACGACGCTTGATGTTAACTTCAGGTCTCCACACAGCATATTTGTTAACACACTTACATGTACCCACACACCACACACAGATAGGCTTGTAAAAAAAAAAAGTTGGATTAAATAGCACCCGGAGACTCCAAGGATACTGCAGCCAGTTGATGACTGGGCAGACGGGCAGGCGCTTTGCCCCTGGATAAGGGCCTGGGAGCAAAACCTCCAAAGATACCAAGCCTCAGGTACACAACCCCAGGGTGAGCTTTATGCCCATGTACAGCAGGCACAGGCAAGCCTGGGATAGAAAAGCCTTTGAGAATAGAAGACAACTCTGGACCAGACAGAGGCAACTTCCAGGCCACCCTGTTTAAGATGAGGTCATTTCTAGTTTGAGTGTGGGGGCTCACACCTGTAATCCCAGCACACGGGAGGCAGAGGCAGGAAGCTCACCCATGAGTTTGAACTCAGACTGGGCTCCAGAGTGAGTTCCAGGTCTAACGCAATAACAGTAAAGAGGTCACTTCTGATTGGAAAGGTGAGGTCTGCCGCCTAATTCAGCTGAATACTTTAACACTGCTTCCACTGCAAAGCAGAGGCTCAGTCACATCCAACCTGAGTTCACTGCCCTGGGGATGCTGGGTGAAGACAATATGCCAGTCTGGAGATTTGGAGATACGCACACACATGATTTGCCCCTCAACACCATGCATGGGTCTACTGTCAGAACCACTCTGCTTTCCACAGGTTCAGCTCTGCTCTGGATACAGAGCTTCATTATCTCACACTTGGGCCGATGTTGTTAACTGTAAACTCTGTCTTCCAATGGGTACAGACTTATTCCCCCAGGCAGCCCCACATGAGCACCTCACCTGATCCTGCACAGCACCTTTGTGCTGATCTGGTGCTCTGTGATTGGTCACTTGCTGAATGATTATTGCAGTGAGTCGACAGGCCTTGCTTTCAGAACCTACTGTCTGGAGGAGGCTGGAGAACTAGTCACTCCTGCCCACTTGGGTGTCAGAAATGAGGTGGGTCACTTGCTCCCAAGAGTTTAGGATAAGAACCGTGAGCTTCTGTTGATTCCTGCACCCTCCTAACAGCCTCATTTTGGCAGGGTGGAGGGAACCTGGGAAACACTGCCAGGTATATTTCAGGCTTGAGAACTTGGCTTGTTCAGAAAGGTCATATGGTTTCTGTGCTGTATCTCTAGAACACTAGCAGCACCCATATCATAACCTTTAAGATGTTTACAGCATACACATGGAACTTTTCAGATTAGGGACCTCTGTTTGTTGATTTTAGAACTGTTATACTTGCAGTTTGCAGAGGGGGATCTGTTGGTGTAAGGCCCCTAGGGGAAAAAAAGGCATATAGCTTCTCTTTGGTGAACCCCTCCTGCTCCCAGCTAGCCTCAGAAACCATATAAGCCTTTTATAGCACTTGGTTTTTATTCTGTCTTCCCAAGAGGTGAGACAGCCCCATGCAGGCTCCATCCCTGAAGCTGCTTACCAGTCTGTGTGGGCATCATCAATCACCAACAAGATCCTGGGTCTCTGAACCACGGGGGTGACAGGAGTTGGAGGTTCCATTAGCCCCGAGGGGGCCTGTGGGGTCTGTTTCATAGCACTGGAGAAGGAGCTGAACAGGCTGGATCCTGGAGAAGAGAAAGAGGCAGCCAGGGGCTGTGGGTGCCTCCTCTCTGTGGCCGGGGATGCTGGGGAGCTACTGGAGCTCTCTGGGCGCTGCAGGTCCGGCATGTAGCCATTGGGCAGGTTGGCTACAAAGCTGCTGTCGGACAGACGCCTCCGGAGGAAGTTCATGGCTGCGATTGATAGGAAGCCTTCGTCCACACAAAAGCAACTAGGTAAGGCTCAAAGTGCAGGTTGCCAGCGGCAGGGAGCAGGAGGCTTGGGGTCAGAGGAGCCCAGGGGTTCTACACCACCAGAAGTGGGCTTCACAGGATTCTGTTTACCTGTTGGAAAGAATCCAGGAAGCACATTAGTGGAACCAACCTTCTCCCCTTTAAAAGCAAACAGATAAAGAACATTTTCAGCCCACTGCTGGTGGCTTTGCAAACTGGGACACACTTTGAGAGACTATTTGGCAATATGCCTTAAAAGCATACAACTTCCATTTTCAGGAATTCTACACTAAGAAAAATAATCTAAGTAACATGTAAAAACCTCATGCATAAATAGATTTATCACAGCCTTACTGACAGTGTTTAAAATACTGGAAAGCCACTCAATATCCAGCCACAGGATGACACAGTCACTTGGTGAATTGTTTCTGTCCATTCAAAAAGGGTTCAGATGGAGCATCTTTAGTAACAAAACTAAGTTTCATGTTGTAATGTTAAACACATCAAGTCTGCCCTTGCTGGCACATGCCAACAGTCACAGCTACACTGGAGGCAGAGACAGGTAGATCAATAGTTCAAGACCTGCCTGGCCTATAGTGAGTCCAAGGCCAGCTTGAATGACTTAGTAAGAGCCTCTCTCAGAATTAAATGAATGAACAAATATATAAAAATTTTAAATGGCTGGGGCTATAGCTCAGTGGTAGAGGGGTCTAGCATGCAGGAAGCCCTGAGCTGGATCCCCAGCACTGACAGAAAAGAATCAGAACACAAAATTACATGTATAAGATAACTACAGCCATGGAAAAGTAACACCACTTAGAAATTAAAAATAAATCATAGTAGTGAATACATTTTGGTAACCCATGTTATTTGACCTTTTTCTGTCTATTTGTGTTCTCCAAATTTTCTTGAATGTATAATGCTGAAGATTGAGATGCCCCCCCCAAATAAGTTCATATGTTGAAGATCTGATCCCCAGTGAGAAGAGATTTGGAGGAGAGGTCTTTGGGAGGTGATTGGAATTGGGTAAGTGTTGATGGTGGATCCCAGGTAGAGTAGAACTCTTCTTATGAGGGACACCTTCTGCATCTTGTAAGGACACAAATAAAGGCAGCCGTCTGCAAGCTGGAAGGTGGCCCTCGCCAGACCCCACCATGCTACATCCTGCCATCCTGCTGTCAGACTTCCAGATTGTGAGAAAATGAATTCCTGCTGTTTAAACCATATGGTCTGTGGCATTTTGTTATGGTAACTGAAACAGACAACACACACACACACACACACACACACACACACACACACACACACACAATTTTCTGGAAATCTTTTATTCCATTTGTTTATTGGTGGATATGTGTGTGTATTTGGATGTAGGTGTGTGCACACACTGAGTGGGAGCCAGAGAACAATGTGCAGGTATCAGTATTTCCTTCCACTCTGTGGGACTAGAGACTGAACTCATGTGCCTTTCCTGTCTGTGCCTGAGCCATCTCACCAACACAAGAACAATTGTTCAAACCTCACTGTTGATTTGAGATCAAGAACAAGGACTTAAGCCATGGAACTGAACTATATGTTTCTGTCATATTTTTATATTTTATTATTATAGATTTTACTTAAAGTAAAATTCAAAGTCTTTACAGTCCAATTCTTTGTTAAATGATAATGTGGGGTGGCACTGGCTTGCTTCTGTCACCTCAGAAAGTTCCCCTGTACCCCTTTCTGGTCAAGCCACACCTCTCCAAGGCACTAATGCACACTGCTGTGCCTAGATTTTTACCTGGGTGCTAGAGACCACAATTCCAGTCCTCAAATTTACATGGCAAGAATCTTACAGATGAAGCCACCTCTGTATCCCTGAGACTAACCAACTTAAAGGTTCAGTATGATCTATCTCGATGATGTTCTATTGCAGTTGATGATGTCCTATTGCATTTGACAAGAATATATATTTTTAAAAAAACTTTCCAATGTTTTGTATCAGGTTGGTTCGTCAGATAGACCTCTCTCTCCATAGTGTCTTAAAGTCAGGCCTATTGAAGAGTGCCACCCCAATGAACAACTGTCAGCAAGAATGAAAAACAGAATTGGTCTGAGGGAGGGGTGGGGATGTAGTGCAGTTTTAGCAAAGCCTTGACTGATCCTCTTGAGAGGAACTGAAACATATCTTGACTTCCCACACTCTCCCATCTGTTTGTATGCTGCCCATTAAACCATTAAACCCACAGCTCTTTGCCTTAGCTCCAGCTTCTCTGGGCCACACTTTCCATTTCACCTGGGCAGATGTGGGGTGGCTACCTTTCTTCAGAGCAGGGACTCTCCTCCACAGTGTATCTACTTTTTGTTTCTAACAACATCAAGTGTTTTCTTTTAAATATTTCTGCAAAGTTCATGATTATCATCTGTGAAGGGGCTAATCCCAACAAGCTACTGGTCACTATGGGAATTGAAATGCCTCTATTTTAAAATTACTGGATGAAAAGTTTGTGAAATATTTGAGTTGAAGAGACTGTGCAGTTTATTTAACAGTCTCTTTTTTGGGAACTCAGGTCTACCTCACACTGGTAGAAATTCAACCATTACCATCAACTTTGCCTCCTCTAAATTTTTATGTGTTCCTGAAAGCCCTCTTTTTACTTGTTATTTTGAGACAGAGCTTCACTATGTAGCCCAGGCTGAGCTTGAACTCTTGAACACCCAGTCTCAGCTTCCCAAGTAACCGAGTTTACAGGTGTGTTCCTCCAGGCACGCCTCCTTATAAACTTCTGGTCAACCCCAACAGCAGGGATTCTCTTGTAACCCTTACTACTATGGCCCCAGAAAGAGTTAGGTCTGGCAAAGACAAGCTGGTAACAGATGAACCAGTAGCTATGGCTTGAAGTATGTACTGGTAAAGAACTTGGAGTGGCGTTGCAGAGTGTAATGTGTCTTTAAATAGGACAGCTGGGAAGTCCTATCTGAGAAAGCGACCTTCCTTATAACATTACTTTTAGCTGGCAGATGATGTTAGTTTTTGATAAATGTTTTCACTATGGGATGATTAAATCATGTAAACAAACAAGACTATCTCATGTACTTAGAATTTTGGGGTCATGAAAGCATTTAAAATCCCCTTTGGCAATTTGAAAAGATGAGATATATTGTTGTTTAATATTTAACATCTGTTGTCCTTACAATGGACAACTGAAGCTCATTCTTCCCAGTTGCAACTTTGATGAATATCACCCAATCTTCATCCACACCTTCCCTCTACTTCTAGTAGCCATGGTTGGATGTTGCACTTCTGTGCTCTGAACTCTTAGATGCCCCACCCTAGGCCATGCAGTCTGTGTCCTTCTGTATCTTGCTCATTTTACTTAACACAGTGTCCTCTGTTCATCCCTATTGAAAGCAACAGGAGTTCCCCCCTTTTCATGGCCTAATAGTATTTCATTATCACCAACACCACACCCTCTGACAATGAAGGTAGACTGATTTCACACCTTTGTCATAGTGAATAATGCTGAAATGAACATGGGAGAGCTCTTTGCCATGGTAGTTTCGTTTTTTTTTTTTTTTTTTTTTTTTTTTTTTTTTGGCTATATGGCCAGAAGTGAGACTGCTGAACCAAATGATAATTCTATTTCTTGTTTCCTGAGGAACCCTAACACTGTTCTCCATTAATGACTACATTAATTTACATTCCCATCCACAGTATACAAGTCTCCTTTCTCCATGCCCTTGATGGCTCTATCATTATAATTTTTAAATTATATTTGTGTATGCACATGTCACAACATGGGTGTAGAGGTCAGAGGACAACTTGCAAAAGTCAGTTTTCTCCGTCTACCATGTGGGTCCCAGGTATCAAACTCAAGTCATCAAACTTAGCACCTCTACCCACTGGGCCATGTTGCTGGCCTCAGCACTGTCTTCCTGTTGCTTATAATAATCATCCTATCACACATGAGGTGTCTCATTGTACCCATTTGCATCTCCCTGATGATGAGAATTGTCTTCATATACCTTTGGTGATTAGTGTGTCTTCTTTTGAGAAGTGTCTATTCGGGTGCTTTATGTATTTTTAGAATAGGTTATTTGTTTTCTCGCTGTTGAATTGAGACCTTATACATTTTTGGATACTAGCCTCTTATCAGATAGATATTTATAAAGCATTCCTCCAATCCCTGGGATGTCTCTCATACTATTAACTGCTTCTTTCAATCTGATATAACCACATTTGTTAATTCTGACTTATATGTTGCCTGGATTTGGGTGACATATCCCAGTTATCATCACTAAAAGCAACATTGATTACTTTCTTTTTACTGTTTTTCTAATTGTTTACACTTTCAGTCTTACATTGATTCATCTATCTTGAGTTGGTTTTTACATATGGTATGAGACAAGGCTCCAATTTCATTTTCCTGGCTGTAGTTAGCCATTCCCATAGCTACTTTTTCTAAAGAAACTATGTCTTCTCTGCTGTATATTCTTAGAACTTTGACTGTAAATGCCGCTTTATTTCTGGGGCTCTCTGCTCTATTCCAGATCAATGTATCTGCTTCTCCACTGTTGCTATACTTTATAAACACTCATCTGTTTCCATCTTATGCACATGAGTGTTTTGCTTGCATATATGTATGTGCATCACATGTGTGCCTGGTGCCCACAGAGGCCAGAAGAAGGCATCAGATTCTAGTAACTGTAGTTACAGATGGTTGTGAGGCACCATGTCAGTGCTAGGAACTGAATCCAGGTCCTCTGGAAGAGCAGCCAATGTTCTTGACCTCTGAGCCATCTCTTGAGCACTATGTCGTACTCTTTCAAAGTACTATTGCTTTGTAATAGATTTTGGAGTCAGGTGAAAGACAATGTTTTCTGCTTTCTTTTTGCTTAAGATTTCTCTGTGTATTTAAGATCTTTTGTGGCTTGATAACATTTCTGTTTTGGGTCAAAGGTGACATTGGGATTTTGATAGGGGTTGTGTTGAATTTAGACTGTTTGGGTGGTATGGGCATTTGAACAATATTGACACTTCCAATCCATGAACATAGGATACCTTAACATCTATCTGTATCACTTACATTATTTCCATTAATGTTTTATGGTTTTGTCATTCATATTTTTCACTTCTTTGGTCAAATTTATTGTTAAATATTTTTGATGCTATTGTCAATTAATTTTATTTTCATGTCATCATTGGTATGAAGAAATTCTGCTAATTCTGTGTTTTACATCTTGTGGCTTCATTAAATTTTAAAATCAATTCTTTTGGGTGTGTGAATACTTCAAAGTTTTCTAAAAAGGAGATCATGTTACCAAAAAAACAGAGGCAATTCCCTTTGTGTGATCATGAGTCTTTACAATGAAGCATGAAGAATGAGGAGATGTATATATGCAAACTCCTGAGGTAGGAAAGATGCTGGGACATCTGAAGAAGAGAAAGAAGGCCCACTCTGCTGTGGGGGAAACACAAGTTCACAGAAACTGTTTAGAGGAATAGAGACATAATAGATGCCAGATCAAAAGAGGCCATTTTGAAAATAATTTTGGCTTTAGTACAGCTGTGACAGTACTATATGAAAGGGTTACAGAGAAGAGAGTCACAATGGAGTCTTCTTGGCCGTGGGACACAGACTGTGGGGAATTTATATGACTGTTTTTCCTTTATCAAGGTTTCCATTGTGTGTGTGTGTGTGTGTGTGTGTGTGTGTGTGTGTGTGTGTTTAGCTACGCAATGTTAACCACAGTCCAAAGACTTTACATTTGAAAGTTCCAGAAACATACTATTCATGTGTTCTAAACTGCACACTGTTCAATGTGGTATGGCAAAATCTCACACTACAGTGTTCCACCCCACCTAGGACAACGACCATCCACTGTCCATTGTATACACATTACCTGCCCATAAGTATATATACCTGCCCATAAGCAGGTATCCATGCTACCTGCCCATAAGTCACTTAGACCCCATCTTGGTCACCAGAATTCAATTATCACAACACAACAATTCTTGTTTTTAAATAACTAGTATTTGATTTAATGCCTGCAACTTGCAAAAGCAGTGATGATGCCACATACTTGCCACTAGAGGGCAGGAGTGGCCACATCAGATTGGAAAAAATAAATGTAAAACTTTTTCTCCTGCAGCCTTGCCAGCTTACTTCTCAGAATGTTGAGGTGGGAAAGGGGAGTATTGAGAAGGCTGAAAAGCCTGAAGAGGGACAATCACAGGGTGAGAAGCTTCAAAGTTGCATCAAAGTGGGAGGAGCTTTTTGAGTGAGGAGAGCCATCCCACAGTGGCATCAGCCCAAGGAAGAAAGCAGACATCTCTGCTCAGATGTGTCAGAAAAACTGGGGTTCAGGCCGGGCGGTGGTGGCGCACGCCTTTAATCCCAGCACTCGGGAGGCAGAGTCAGGTGGATCTCTGTGAGTTTGAGGCCAGCCTGGTCTACAAAGCGAGTTCCAGGAAAGGCGCAAAGCTACACAGAGAAACCCTGTATCGAAAAAACAAAACAAAACAAACAAAAAAAAAACTGGGGTTCATTTCTCTGCTCACCCTCAGGTGGGTTTATGGACCTGGGTTCCCACATGGGATCCACCAACTCTTAGGCCAGAAGCCTCAAGTTCCCCACCCCCCCCAACCCCCAGGTTTCAGATGCCCAACCATTCCCTTCATCCTGTCCATCCTATTTGGTCTGCAAGATCCAACAACATGACTCCAATACTGGTTCTTACCCAGAACAATGCCTCTCTCAAACACACTTTAAAGAACACACAGTCCAAAACTCTGGCGTCGGACACAGCCAGACAGAATCAGTTAGCCTGAAGGTTGAGCTGTCGGGCTCTGCTACTTCCTGCCCACAGACAGCATCTCAGAAAAACCAGCTCATCTCCCCGTGCTTCAGTTTCTTTGTTTGCAGAATTCAGATGACAGCGCCTACATCATAGGGTTCTTATGAGAGTTGAGTGACTAATTAAGGTGTCTGAAACAGTGCCTGGCACCAGTGAGCAACCTGTGTCCCCAGAGCGCTAGGAGGTCCATCAGTGGTAGGAGGGCATGGTGGTGGGGGCAGTAGTGTTTGCATGAGAATGAGCTCCCAGCTAGTAACAGCTACTCACACCTAGGCCTGTGCGCTACAGGTATTGAGCAGATCAAAGTAAACAGTGCCAAAGTGCTTTTGAAAATATTTGTCGTTTAAGCTAACACAGAGTAAAAAGGACTTTCTGGGCATCTAGTTCTATGAATTTTAGCACATTCTCAGAAGCACCGAAACTCAAAACAGGTTTATCCATCATTCCCTATGAAACCTCTTTCCAGTGCCCTTCCAAGGTTACTCACACAGTGCTCTGCAGGCAGACACCTGGACTGCCTACACTGGTAATTTAGATGAGGAATATGCAGAGCTTACCTCACTTCTTAAACCACAGGGAAAGACTATGAATCCTATGATGGATCTTCCTGTGTGTGCTTCCTGCAGGAAGTCCCTCCAGATGCCTGCCCAGCCCAGTTCTCACCTCCATTAGGTATTCCTAAATGTCACCCTCTAGAAGAGGACTCCCTTCTGGTGGCCACTACCTGGCACTTGGTATTCCTCCAGCAGTACAGCATGCATCACCTCTATTCTGCCTGCAACTTATTCTGCTTACTGTCCACTTTCTGCTTGCACTGACAGAATTCAAGTGCCGCAGGATCAGACACCGCTGTGTGACCTGCTCCCAGGTGTATCCCAAGCACCTAGAACAGTGCCAGGCATAGGAGGGCAGTGGTGACCACTGATTGAGTGAATCTATATAAAATTACAGGGACGAAGGTCAACTACCTCCATGTGTTTTCCGTGAAGACTAAATGTGTTATTATACTAAAGAAAGCTCACCTCAGCTAGCCAAATGCCATGCTGCTGGAGGAGTTTTTGGTGGCCAATCCTCTGTGCAAATACACCCTGATTTCTATAATATAACTCATTCCATCCTTTGTTCCATGAGCGAACACTACAAGGAATTCTTTTTCCCCTGATTCCCCCTGAAGAGCCAGTCTCTGGTTAGAAAGTTTAAAAATTCCTAGGAACAACATGGCCTGGATTCACCAATATACTGACAAGTGCAAGTATAGTCAGTCTCCCAGGGGAGGTAGAAACCACAGACTGTGTTTGGTTGAAGCTAAGAGACACTTAACTTTCTGGAGAAAAGGTCAAGTGTCAAGGGAACGGTTCCACTGATCCCAACAGATATGTTGGGCCTTTGGAGCACAGAGCATTTCCGGACATACCAGCATGAAAGTGCCTGCTGTTTTTGATGAGTTCAAATCCCACAGGCCTTTGTCCTGTGAGTGGTGTCATTTTCTCCACAAGCAGAGCACTGAGGTACGCAAAGAAAGAAGATTTTTAGCTTGGAAATGATAAATCGTAGCCTTCTGCACCAGCTCTCTCCTCTTGAGGAAGAGCAACCCAGGGTGTTGGGAACTTAGTGAGAGGGTCAGTCAACTGAAATCTTTTCATTTGTGTCTAATAATCCCTGTCTGAAATACATCCAAATACAGGAGTGGCCCAAACAATCTCAAAACCAAGTGCATGGAAGGAAACATTTACCTTTAATAAATGGAGGCATTTATTAAATCCTCTGAAGATTAAGTGGCTAATATGACTGATCTATCTACAAAATAATCTCAGGATTTATTTACAGAAAGAATCTGCAGAGCCATCTGGGCAGCAACATCCAGGACTGGGGCCTGCGCTTGAGGTCATCCAATCTTCATGTCAGTTTGCTCTGACTTAACCAGCCCTCATCATCTGAAGGTTGCGACCAAAATCCCCATGGTGGGGAAAGCTTGGAAGCAGGACTATGAGGTGGCTGGCCACGCCTCATCCCAGTGTGGATCATAGAAGGATGGATGTTGGTGCCTTGTTCACTTTCTCTTTTTCCTCAGTCCACAAAATGGTGCCGCCCACATTCAGGGTGGGCAGTCTACCCTCTTCTGTGAAACCTCTCTGGAAACGTCTCCGTAGAATGCCTCAAGGTATGTATCCTGAGTGATTCTGAACCCAGTCGGCAATCAAGATGAACCATGGCACTTTACAAAGGATTCGCTGCAGTTAGTCTACATATCTGATTTGGGGAAACACTTCTCCAGACCATTGTCTGGCTGCCAGAGGCTATCGATGAGATGCCAAAGTGGCCAGCCCCAGAGGAGACTGTGCCGGGGACTGTTAAGAGCACTGCTATCTGGAAATTGAAGCTCGCTGCCTCAGCTCAGCATCGAAAGCAGCAGTTTTCAATCATTGTCAAAAAAAAAAAAAAAACAATCCAGTCACAAAACAGGGATTTTTCGCAGGTTGAGGACTATGATAGTGAACCTTGTCAACTGGATGGGCTTTGCCGTCTTCCGGAAACAAGCCCCTGCGAATGTCTTCAAGAGACTTTCTAGATTGCATTATTTGAGGTGGGAAGACCCACCTTCAATGTAGGCAGCACTGTTCCCTGGGCTGGGAAGATGAGCTGAGCGCCAGCCTCCCTCTCTCACTGCTTCCTGACTGTGGATGCCATGTGATCTACCGTCCTCTGCTTCTGCTGCCTCCTTTGCCTCGATGGACCATACACTCAAACTGTGAGCCAACATAAGCCCTTTGCTCCTTAAGCTGCTTTTTGTCAGGGTATTTACAACAACAAAAGAAACTAATAAGGGATGACTTATAGTCATAAGTATAGTAAGACCCTGATGACGGGGATGGTAATCATAAAAGTGGCTATGAATATGGTGACGATGGAGTTGGCTAGTTGTTGGGCTTAAGATCCCGGTTCTGTTGAGATGGTCCAAAAGAGGGGACTTTCCTTCCCAACAACCCAGGCCAGGAAATGCTATCACCTCCATTTTACTGATGTAAAAACCAAGGGCCAGAGATCATATGGTCACTCAGCTTGCCAGACTCTGACCCATTAACTCAAATCACCCATCTTCTAGCCTATGAGTCAGGTGAGATTACTACTCACAGTGTTGACCCCTAATTGGCAGAGCTACATTCCAAACCCACCCCTCCCAGCTCTGGTGGCCACAATCCTGACCGTCTAGCCACCCGCCTGGTCATAGCATTAGGATTTGAGCCCTGGCAGGATTGAGGCCATGGTCCATGGGCATTCCACCACACCATGGAATCTGGCTTCTCAGGTGTTCAAGTTGAGCTTGGCCATTTATACAGAGGTGCTTTGAGGCCCTGTCCTTGTACTCTGTCCCCCACACAGTGGTTTCACGACTGTTTTCCCTTCTCTAGCATGTCCTTCCCTATGCTTCTCCCATTTTCTTCAGGAATGTATTCTGTTCATGGTCTCTGGCCTCACTGCCTCCTCTGGGAAGATCCTGGTGCTACCCCCCAGTTACCAGTTTGATCTAAAGCTGCTTGCTATGGTGCCCTCTGCATCCACTTATCATTGTGGATTTGAGGAAAAGGTACTGAGCTTGACTCTGAGCACTAAAGTACCAAGTCTGGTAGCACATGTGGCCTTGGACTTGTTGAAATGGAGACAGCAGCAGGCAGGGAAAAGCCAATCAGATGCCTATTCTGCCACAATCTGGAAACCAGGTAGGACCTTTCTGCCTGCTGAATAAGTCAACAAGTAGCCTTCTTGTTAGAGACAAAGGGACCTTGTGGCTTGCAATGTCCCTGCAAATGCAAAAAAATGTGATGAGAAAATACCAGTCACCTTGGAAATTTGCATGATGCTTCTGCCAGAGGACACAATACACACATACATGTAATGTGTGCCTGTTTGTCTGTTTCAACACACAGAGAAGATATACCTATATATTTATATCCATATCTATAGATAGATAGATTGGTAGATAGCTAGACATGGAGAGAGAGAAAGAAACACAGACATAGAAAAGCAGACATGGGCAAGAAGAGACATACATAGAAAGACAAAGACAGAGAGAGGTAGACAGATGGAGGCACACTCACAGAGAACACCTGATGAGCCAGACTGGGCCTACTCGTCCTTCAATCCTACACCTTCAGTTGCTGGCCAGGAGCCCCCTGCCTAGGGCAGGGCAAATGACCAATTGGCAATGCTCCTAAGGGCCAGGTGCTGGCCTAATGAAGAAGTTAGCAAATGCACTTGGGAAAGCAGACAAGGCATGGCTAAAAAGCATCCCAATGAATGGATCCAAATGGAGCTCCTGATGTCCTGCCTCACCCCTTCTTCTCCAGCTCCACCTCAGTAATGACCCTCCTCAGTCACACAGGCTGGCAATTCAAGGATCTGCATGCTTCTCCCCTCCCCTCCTCCATGCAGCCACCACCAACCTAAAACAGTCAGATTCATTTGCTTCTTTCAACCCCACAGTCACAGTCCCTAGACAGATGCAACTCTTCTGTGGCCTCTGTCACTCTCCACCTAACAGTCTGTTAAGTCTTTCCAACCCTTTTCATGCCCTGTCCCCACCAAGTGGTCCTTTCAAACACTTTAGGAGCTAACATGATCAGAACCTCTCCTTGAACGTTTTCCACACCAAAAAAAAAAAAAAAAAAAAAAAAAAGCCTTTTTTTTTTTTTTTCTCTAATAAGGGAAGTTCCCTCATAGTTGGAAGTGAAATGCCCTCCATAGGAACAGAGGTTGAATGTTTGGTCCTCAGCTGATGACATTATTTTGAGAGGTTCTGGAGGAGACAGATGCCTAGCTGGAGGAAGTTCATGATGAGGAGATATATCCTTGGGGACTGTATCTTGTCCTGGGCTTCTCTCTTTTTCTCTGCTTCCTGGCTGCAATGTTGCTAGCTACTGGGTTCCACCCTGCCTTTTCCCTGCTGATGGAACAAAAGCTCTGAAGCCCTGGGTCAAGTCTTCCCTCTCACTGTTTCTGTCAGGCCTTTGATCACAGTGACACAAATGTCCCAATGACCTAAACACTCCCACTAGGAGAGATGTTTAGTCTTACTATATTGTACCCTCGGGTACATTTCTCGTACATTTCTTCCCCACTTCCTCCTTGCCACACGTATCCTACCTCTATTACCAATTTCTCAGAGTTCTCTGATCAGTCTGATCGCTCCCTGTTCTGCTGCTCCAGCACCCATTGCTGCCTCCAACAATGCAACTACGCAGTATTTCCCGTTAGGCACTTCCAGAAAAAAAGCTGAGATCTCTGTTCTCACTGCCTTGCCTAGAATCTGGCACACAGAGCCCACACATAATGAACACAGGGTTTAAGTCTGTTGGAGGAGTTTAGGTCTGTGGGTGTTCGTAAGCTATCTGTGTCCCACTGGGGAAGGGCATGGGAGGAGATGTCTGTGCAGAACAGAACCCCCACACTGTGACACTCCTACTCCATGGCTCTGTTTTCCTGGGGGATTGTCATGGCTTGAGCATCATTAGTCCCCACCAAAACCTGTGGTGAAGAGTAATTCCTCCTGGGCAGTGTTGGTAGGTAGAGCCTAATAGGCCCTTGGGACAGAAACTTCATGAATGGATTAATACTGTCCCTCATGAATGAGTGGGTCCTCACTCATGCAGGACTGAGTTAGCTTTTGAAAGAGCAGGCTGTTAAGATCAGCTCTTGTATCTATCTTGTCTTCAGGCACTTGCACCCCACTCTCCTGACGTGTGATGGCATCCACCATGCTTGGAGGTACCATGAGGTTCTCACCAGGTGCAGCAATCTCATCTTGAACTTTTCTGTCTCCAATACTGTGAGCTACATAAATTTCGTTTCTTTACGAATGACCCAGTCTGAGGATTCTGCTACAACAGCAGAAAACTGACTAAAGCAAGACAACTTGGCAGACTGATTTGCCCAAGGTCACTTAGCTCAGTAGGACAAGCTAGACAAGAGCACAGGTCTCGAGCCCTTAACAAATGTGTTTATATGCCTCCAAAATCACCCCAGCCAACACACAAGGATATCATGAATACTCGCTAGCCATTGTACCCTCTCCCAACAGGGAGCATTATCTCTGAATCATCCAATAGCACCCACCATGTGGCTGGTTATGAACTCAGAGACTGATCCAAAGACAAGCACTCTCCCACTAATTCTTACCCAATCCCATGGGACAAATAGGATCACTGACCTCATTTAAAGATGAAGAAACTGAGGCTCAGGGGACTTAGTAACTTGCAGAATATCACGTACCAGTAAGTTTGCCATTTCTCTGTTCTCCTCTACCTCAGGATGTAGACTTTCAACCACTGAGACACCCTGGCTGTCTGCCCTCCCCTCCCATCTCCTCTTCTGGTGTCACATGCCGACAGGGTGCTGGTTGGTAACTGCTAAGATGCAGCACTCTCTCAGCCCTGCATTGTCCTTCACCTTGGAAAGCCCAAATCTGGGAACTGAACCAAGAATGGTTGTGTCAGATGCAACTTCAGGGACACACTCCCATCTTGCGGGCTGGCAGCCTTTCTGCTACTGAAGAAGAGACGTGGGCGAGGCATGCGCACGCGCGCATGTATGTGTTAAGGAAAACTGGGTGACTACTACCACAGGCTCATGATAAGGATGATGAAAGTGTTGATAAAAGCCAACAAGAGCAGCTAATGGTTAGAAAGTGCTAGGTCCTGTTCAAGTCTCTCTTGTGAATCAAACCCATTAGTCCAACCAGTTACAAAGGAGCAGAACATGCAACTTGGGCACAAAGACCATTTTGAAGTTAACTAATTAAGATCAAAGGAAGAGCTCTCCACCCTACTGTTTGCCTAAAACCAGGGTGCCCATTTGCCCTTGTCTCTGTCCACCAGGAAGTACATGAGTTAATTCCCAGAGACAACTTTGAACCTTTACCACCGACCATCCCACAGACACAACAGGGATTTACCTGATAAACTTTTCCTAATTAGCCTGTTTTTCTATTAGTTCTCCATGCATTTACCGCCTGATAAGTTCAGTTCTTTTCTTCTGTGTCATCAGTTCTCTGAACATTTCTGCTCTTTTGTTTAGATGTTCCAGGGTTCAGGGTCCATTTACCCATCAGAGTTGCTCAGGTTCACATTCAAGAGCTTGTGATTTACCAGACAGTTGGAGCCCATTGCTCCACTGTGAGTTGGAAATGCAGAGAAAACACCCTACCTACTGCATACCACAGCTCAGCAATGCTGCGCACTGCAGGGTACTGGATGCTTCCTCTGTGATCACATGACTACCTGGACCACTGGCTGCAGCAGTCCAGCATCACAAAAAAGGATCACAACACATACTGCTCACTTGGAAAGAAGGAAAACATTCAAAATTTGAAGTACCCTATTGAAAGAGTGTCACATTTGCACCAGAAAGTGAAATAGCCTCAAGCTGAACCATCTGAAGTTGACAAGCAAGTGCCTGTATTCACTGCATGCCTTAGAAACTGTACTTCTTTTGATAGTCTGTCCTTTGTTATTCTAAATCACAGCGTCCCAGCCAAGACCCTAAGATGACAGAGGACAGCGGCACTTTAACAATTTCTCATGTTGTGACGACCCCCAACCATAAAATTATCTCGATGGTACTTCCTAACTGTAATTTTGCTACTGTTGTGAATCATAATGTGAATATCTGATACTCAGGCTATCTAATATACGATCCACAAAGGGGTCATGACTGTGGGAACCACAGACACAGGGAAACAGGTTTTCCCTTTTCTACAGTAATTCATTATTAGCCTTGATTTACATGTGGAATAAACTGAGGCCCAGAAAGGGAGAGCTACTTGTCCAGTGGCCACAGCCCTAGGGATTGGCCATGGGAGATGGTTTGGCTCCTGAATGTAAGCCCCACCCCCTTCCTGCTGCACCCTCTGGGCAAACCATCCTATCAGTCCTCACCAGCTTCTTTTCTTCCAGCAAAGGAAGGGCTCTCCCGAAGAACACATGCAAGTCTTTGTTTCCTAGTCTTAACTGCCAGAGCCAAACACAGAAAAGAGGTTAATTTTTCTGACTTTGTTTATTTTGCTTTCTAATAAAACTAGTCATACTATATTAGTAATAACGTTTACTGAAATGATTTTTAATTGTCTCACTATGCAAAAAGTACTTAGTTAAGTACCTCTTGTGTATTCTCATATACTCCTAGCAATCGGATGGAGAAGGTTCTGTCTTCCTGATTTTATCCTGAGGCAACCAAGTCCTATAAAGAATTGTAATTTAACGAAGGAAACACAGCCGCCTCATAACTCAGCCAGGCTGCTGGGATCCCAACATCTAGTTTTGTCCATTTACCAGTTGATCTTTCTTCTTCCTCAGAAACAGCTCGCCCTGGAGGTCAGGGGAGGAGTTTCCTGAACCTCTAACCTTACTGGGGGGGGGGGGGGGGGGGCTGGAAAACCACTAGCAGATGCATACTGCAGTAAGGGAATGTGTAAATGAAAGGCAAGAAATAAGGAGGGGAAACAGATTAAAATAATATGGGAGTTAAAAACATGATCAAAATATACTGTATGGAAAAAATTTCAATTAAAAAGAAAAAAACATGGGGGCAATTCTGTGCCCTACTGAATCTCCTCTCACTGTGGACTCACTGCCTCTAGACACTTCCTGCTCCCGCAGTGACTGCCCCACCCCTGAAGTGGCCGAGCCACACAGAAACTGTGACACACAGGGCAAATGACACGGAACAGGCAGAGTATGTGGAGCTTTGGAATCCTGGCATCAGACTTGGCCACCAGTAGCAGTACTGTCCCTGGGGAGGGAGGCAGGGGCTTTTCTCAGGGGATGGGCTGCCTAACAGCTGTTGCCTGGCTTATGCAGTAACGACCATTCTGATGTAAGCCCTTGCCAAAGTGCTGAAGGTGGGCTCAGCTTCCTCCCACCAGCTCTCCTTTATGTCCATTTAGTATTCTTTTCTTTTTAATGATATAACATTTTCATTAATTTATTGAGAATTTCAGATACACGTACAATGTGTTTTGATCATATTCACCCTCCACTCCTTCCCCTAACCTCTCCCAGATCCACCTACACCTTTTTACCTCCTCCCAACCTCATGCCCTTTTTGATTTTTTAATCCACCAGGTCCATTGTGCGCTGTCCAAATAATTCATAGGTATGGGGCCACCCACTAGAATGTGGTCCACCTACCGGGGCCACATCCTTTAAGAGAACTGATTCTCCTCCCTAGATGCCATCAGCTGTCAACAGCTCTTCAGTCACGGGTGGAGGATCCCGAGCCCCTCCCACTCTAAGCTAGTATGTCGACTGGCTTCATTTTGTGCAGGTCACTGCAACTGTGGTGAGTTCATGAGTCAATAGCCCTGCCCCATCCAGAAGATACTGTTTAGCTCTGGTCTTCCCTGATCTCTGGCTCTTACAATCGTTCAGTCCTCTCTTCTCCAATGGGAGAGGAGAGATATAGATATAGATATAGATATAGATATAGGTATAGGTATAGGTATAGGTAGAGATTGAGGTAGAGGTAGAGGTAGAGGTAGAGGTAGAGATAGAGATGTCCCATTTATGGCTGAGCACTTCTTCTCTGCACTTAGAGCACTTGTGAGTTTCTGTGTTAACAGCTATTGACTGCAAAAAGAAACTTCTCTGATGAGGTCTGAGAGCTATTCTAGTCTATAGGTATAGAATTACAAATTTAAATGGCAGTTTGATGCTATGTCTGCTTAGCAAAATAATAGTAATAGGTTCATCCCTGGGGCCAGCAACAGAAATACAAATAGTTAAGAAATGGTTTTAAGTGCTCATCCTTAGCCTTCAGGGAAACGTAGATTAAAACTACTTTGGGATTTCCTCTTACCTGAGTCAGAATGGAGAGGAACATAACTCTTCTCTCACGCATTGTTGGTGAGAGTGTAATCAGTGAACCCACTGTGAAATCAGTGTAACAGTTCCTCAAAAACTAGATCCAGCTGTATCACATCTGGGCATACGCCTGAAGGAATCTGTTTCCTAATACAGAGACACATGCCCATCCATGTTCACAGGTGCTTTTATTCACAACAGATAGGACATGAAAATAGCTGAGATGGCCATCACCTTATGAATTGTTAAAAAGAATATGGTGCATTTACACAATAGAATTTTATTCATCTATAAGGAAAAATGAAATTTGCAGATAAATGAATAAAACTGGAAAACACTGAACTGAATGATTTGAGAAATCCAGAAAGACATCTTTAGATTTTTTTTTGAATCTTCAGATTTTTGAGTTTAAACTGGAGTATCTGTATAGTCCAGGAAATAAGAAAGAGACCATTGGTGGAAAGGGGAAGAAAGATCTTAGGGAGGGGATAGTAAAACCTTGGGAGATATGAAGGGGTGCTGTGCAGTGATTTTTTTTTTCCTAGATAAAACCATTCATCTTGAAGGGGAACTCATTGAGACATAGAATGTTCTAAATTGAGGTGAAACACGTCCTACAAAGAAGCTTATTAAGCTCAGGAAGTAAGCAACTCAAAGTCTTCAGGAAGTCCCTGAAACTGATTCACTGGTCCTCCCTTCTCATACACACATAAGCAGTAAGGACTGCTGAGATGCTCGGATAAGCTAAGCAACCTAGAAGAAATGAAATGGAGACCAGCCAAGCTGCCTGGAAGAAGCAGAGACCAGCAACGCAAGGGGCTCAGACTATTTGAACTGCTTAGCAACAGTCTCTAATCTGTTGAGATTTCTATGAGTTTTGTAGTACTCTCCTGGTTTCCAGCTTTTGTGAGCCGTCACCCATGTTGGGTGACATTTGTTGTCTTTGGAGTCATTTCTGATCCTGTAAGTACCTTCAATAAAATTCATTGGTTCACCAAGTTGGACACTGGTGTCATCCATCCTGCGGTCTGCATTGGCTCTGTCTGGGATTGGTAGGTATTCCAGCATGTCTCCTCAGGATTAGTGTCACAAAACAAAGGGAAAGGTGGGAATAATGGGGAGGAAGGTTTAAACTGTCTTTCTTTCTTAATCATAGAAGTTCTTCTCTCATCCTTTCTCTTAGCATCTGGACTGCTTAGAGATGAACTCTTCTAAGGATACAGGGAATCAAGCTCTTGGGGCCTTAGAGATCGTGTAGCGAGGAAAACTTGGCATGACACAATACCCCAGGGCCATGACACCAGGCCCTGATGTAGCAGCATGCTGTGTGCTCAACTGGTTTCAACCTACATGGCCTCCAGTACCTTCCTGAAGCTTCATAAAGAGAAGAAAAGACCTAAATTAGCTCATTACTCCTTGACAGACAGTGTGCCCATATTCCACCATTTGCTTTTCAGTGGCCGGAGCCAAGTTGGTATGGTTGATAAGAAAGAGTTTTGCCAGAGGAGTATATCCTGGATGGAATTAGATCATCGAAAATGACACACCGGGGACCTTTTTACAGAAGGGTGAACAGCCCCCACACTACACAACTTTAACATCATAGCACTTGGTGGTGTTCTTTCAAACCTCACTGGTTATTTTGTTATTAACTCGACAAGAAAGAACAAAAACAGGTTTCAATCCATGGGCTAATGTCAAAAGAGAACAGAACTTATGATCCCCAAACCTTCTTTATTATGGAAATAGTCCCCGCATGGGAAAACAAAAAATAACATAAAACAGTGGTGGTCCTCGGTAACTACTTCCTTACTCCCTGGGGCATGGCTCTTCCCCGCATCCTCTAAGGATGCTCCACCAAGGCCAGCGCAACGCACACAGAACTCTGGATTACTATCCCTTCTCCTCTGCTTCTTGGTCTCATCGCTTTGGGACGGCTCTTAATCTTTCTGTGCTTCCATTTACCCATCATCCAAGAGGGAGAATAATTCTAGCTTACTCCCGGGTTTTTTGGCAAGAGTTAGACCATCCCATACAAACTATTCTGGGCTCACAGGCTGTGAGGAAGAAACATGAAGGCATGGCTCTGGCACCCTCGGTGAGTAGGTAGGACAATGTGTGAACAGGAGATGTCTGAGTCTGTCAGGCACTTCAGGGGAGGCTGGAAGTGGTACCAGGCAGTGTTCTGCCAACCTCTGCACACACCGCGTGCCGCTAGCTCCTTCGTCATGGCAGGGAGTCTTTCTCAAAAGCCCTTTATCACGTGAGACTCTGAAGGCACAAGAGGCATTCTGCACTCCTGCTTAGAACATTTTACCACGGCAAGTCAGTGTCCATAACTGAGGAGCTGATGAATTGTTCCCATTGCTTTAGACACATTGCTCCGGTTTGAAAGTGAAATGTTCCAGGGAGGGTTAAATTAATTCAGGCCGATTGGACTGAATCTGAAATCAACTAAAAGATAAGCTGTGGGGGCACACCTGTGAGGGGTTGCCTTGATCAGGTTATTTGTGGCAGGAAGACCAAGCCTAAATGTGGGCAGCACCTTCCGACGGCAGTCCGGATACAAGGAGGTCAGAGGGGAAAGCTTTGCTCTCGGGCTCACTGTCCGTATGTCCCACCAGCAGTTCACCTACCCTGTTTGCAATATTCATCTACTCTGTTACTTCTGCTGCCACTACTCCTGTCCGCTATTTCCAGCTTCTCTGGCCCTTCAGTGTAGACTAAAGTCCAGTGTCTCCGCAGGAATCCTCCAGACCTTCAGTACCAGGGGGTGACTGCTGCGACAGCCAGCCTCTTGGACTGAGCAGCTACAAGGCTCTCAGACTCTCCAGTGTGAAGAGAGCCCATGTTGGACTTCCTAGCACATATGTAAGCCAACCTGAGAAATAAATCCCCCTTTGATAGGTATTGACTATCAGTGCTGTTCCTTTAGAGAATCATAATTAATGCACATCCCCAGAGGCTCGTGTTTTGAATGTTTATTCCCCAGCTGGTGTTGCTATTTCAGGAGGCCGGGGAACCTTTAGGAAGTGGGGCCTAGTTAGCTGAAGTAGGTCACTAGGGGTGAGCTTGGAAGGATACGCCCACTCCTGGTTCTGCCCTAGCATGCTGGTTCCTGGTCTGCTGTGATGGGTAGCCTCCTCCACACATTCCTAGGGTCACGATGGACCGGAACCCTCGAAAACTAGGAGCCGAAAGAAACCGCTTGTCTTGTAAGTTCTTCTTGGCAGATATTTCGGTCACAGATGACACAAAAGTAACTGACAGTCACATGTTCAAGAAAACACTGGAACCCAAGAGGTCTGATACATACCAAAAGCCTGGGCTCAGTCTGTAAAGTGCTCGCTGCATAAGCATGAAGACCCAGGTTCAGAGCCCAGCATCCATGGAAAAGGCATAGCAGTACACATTTGTAATTCTCAGGTCCTGATCTGTAGCTCCAGTTTCAGGGATACCTTCCTTGTCCCAAACAGTAAGGTAGAGCTGGAGGGATGGTTCAGAGGTTGAGAGGACAGCTGCTCTTCCAGAGAACCCAAGTTTGGTTCCTAGCACCTATGCCAGGCCGCTCACAACTACCCATAACCCCAGCTTTAAGAGATATGGTGTCCTTTTTAGCCTTTGGAGACATGGACACACACACACACACACACACACACACACACACACACACACTACTGACAATAAGAAAAATAAACAACTGAAAACAAACAGGAAAACTAAAAGGTATAGATTTGAACAGATATTTTACCAAACATGATATAGGTGGGTGTACTGGCTGGTTTTGTGTGTCAACTTGACACAAGCTAGAGTCATCAGAGAGGAAGGTCTCAGCTGAGGAAATGCCTCCTTGAAATCCAGCTGTAAGACATTTTTTTCAATTAGTAATCAATGGGGGAGGGCCCAGCCCACTGTGGGTGGTGCCATCCTGGGCTGGTGGTCCTGGGTTCTGAAAGACAGCAGGCTGAGCAAGCCAGGGGAAGGAAGGAAGCCAGTAAGCAGCACCCTCCATGGCCTCTGCATCAGCTCCTGCCTCCAGGATCCTGCCCTGTTTGAGTCCCTGTCCTGACTTCCTTCAGTGATGAACAGCACAGGTAAGAACTCCTCAAATATTTGTTGAATGGATAAATGAATAAATCCAATAGATGAACATTCAGTCATGAAATTCTCAATTCTGCTGTTATGAATTAGCTTTGTATCAGTCCTTCAAGGTAGATTTGAATAATTTAGAATAATTAATTTGGCTCCTGGCACTTTAAAACTGTAGTATTCACTCTGACATCTTCCTGTGGCCTGCTGGAGCAGAAACAGGATCCAGGAGAGATCAAGGCTTTCTTAGAGTATCACTCTGTGATGCTTCCCCTGAGGAAGCTACCCAGAGGTACTACCACCATGAACAAGAGAGATGGCCCTGCAATACCTTTCTAAGGAGGATTAGCAGCTGGTTCTGGACATCCTACAGGTTCTCAGTGAGTCTTCTTGGTAAGGCCTACAAGTGAAGGAAACCAAACACACAGAGTACAAGCGACACACTCAGTGTCACACAAAGGAAGGTAACACCTGCTGCATCTTGAACTCACGTGTTTGTAGCCTGCAGCCCCATACTCCACCCACTTGGGGTTTTGGAAGCAATGTTTACTCAGGAGAGTAAACGTCAGAGGAGCGAAGCAGGATGTGCCAACTCTTAAAAAGAAGAACCAACCTGGACACACAGGTGGCCTGGTTCTCTCTAAAACTTCTCAAAGACTAGCATCATCAAGTCTGATAGCGCAAGATGCTGATGACCACAAACATTTAAGTGAGCATCTGCTCTGTAACAGGTCCTGGGCTGGGGTTTCCCCAGATACCGTCATTTGATTTTCAAGATTGTCGGAAACACTTTCAGCAAGCATGCAGGTGCTGGAGCTGTTTATACACAGAGAATGACATAAACCTGCAAGCAAAGATGCCCAGGAGCTCCCTACTCCCAGCCCTGCTAGCTCATAACCTGACAGTTACCTTGAAGACAAAACAGTATGCAGCCCAGGCAAATCCAGGCAGACTTTGCTTTTCTACTTCTTTTAGGCTGGGTCAGTATCTTGGACACTGGTTAGCACAGGCATTGCTATTCGAGGTTACAAACACACACAACAACTTTGTATAATGCATGTTTTTGTGGCAAAAATGCTTTTCAAAGGTACTTTTGACTGTATAGTTCTTCATTTCATACTATGGCCTTGTAACCTAAAGAATAAGATTGATGCTGCTGAACCCTTTTCTAGTCTTACTGATGAAAACCCAAGAAACCTGAGGTCTAAAAGGAAAGTTGAAGGCTATAGGGTTCTGTTCATTGCCAGAAATTCTGTCCATTTTGAGTAGAAAGAGCATGCAAGGTGGACGCTCCCCTGTAGGACAGCTCTGTCAGCATCCTGCCCCTCTATCTTCTGGCTCTCCTTCTACTTCTACCCACTCCTGTGAGCTGTGCTCTCTGGTCCTGTAGAATAATGACAATGCTTCTTTCCTATGATAACCTTTTGCATATCTGAGGCTGCTATCAGGATGATGCTTTTTTAATAACACAGTGACTGGGCAAAGAGTCAAGTGTCTGTACTTTTCAATGTCTACTTGATGTGTTCTAGGTCTGGCTATACATCTCTGGTCATACAAGGTATTGACGCTTGCCTCCTCATTAGACAGAGCCAGCAACTAATTCTGTCCAGCACTTTGGAAGCTATACTCTCGGAACAAGTGGCTTAGTTGGAAAGACAAAGAACAGAAAACATGTGTGACAAGAGCTGGTACAGTCGCATGGAGTACGTACCAGCCACACGTGTGGGGAACGTGTCTCGGTCCACCCATGAGGAAAGACTGCTCACCTGGGAGGCAGAGCCCACATGAAACACAGCTTGTGTCCTGAGCCTACTCCAGGACAAGGACCTGGCCCCACATTACGGCTGCTCACTGCTCACTGTGCCTAGTGACTTCACAGACACCTGCCACAATGCCAAGCCTGTGCATCTACTCTAGTCTTCAAAGTACAAAAGGGCCTGGAAGCAAGAGTGACTAACTTCAGTTTCACCTCAAACTCCTCAACTGAAAGAAAAACCTCGCCTAAGAAGAACAGCACAACTTGAAGGACCTAAGACAAAAAGACATGGTCCCCATGTCTTACCATCTATGGACTAACCAAGTGGCGTGGGGCACGTCATCTAATTTGTCTGAGCTGCATTTTCTCAGCTATAGGTTGAGGGGCATGGTCTGTGGAACACGAGGCTTCCTTTCAGATTCCGGGTACTGCAATCTTCGGTAGCTGTCTCAGGCAGTAAACCAGACAAGCCGCAGTTATCGGGCTGGGCTGACCTATATCAAAGTTGGGGCGTGGCTTCTAGAACGAAGAACAAGGTACAAGCAAAGGCAGACAAAGCTGCCATCTCCAGCCCCCTGCTCCTGCAACTTGCTGCCATGCCAGGGTGTCTCCTGGACAGGTTTGTTGATCAGCCTTATTATTCACTAAGTGGATGGAAGGTCTTGGGCACGTCACTCCACTTCTGACAGCCTCGACTTTCCACATCTGTGCAGTGGAGTTCATTCACTCATTCCCAGGAACGGGAGAAAAGTACAGTGATTAACTACTGTGACTCCCCTCCCACCCAGGAGACACAGTGCACGACCTTTGTCCAAACATGGTCTACCATCAACCTCAGCTCACACCCTCATTCTGCAGCTCATCCTCTCTAAGCACAAGCACCTGGAGCTAGAGGCTCAAAAACCCATTCCTCCTGCCCACTCCCACCTCTGTGATGGACAGACAAAAGGACCGAGGCTCAGAAAACATTGTTGACTTAAGTCAAGGACATCAGCAAAGCCTGGCCGAGAACACGGGGTGGCAGACACCAAGGGCTGCACAAGACACAGTGAGAACCCTTTGCAGGTTCCACTCTCCCTAAAGAAACTTGGAACCCCTCTCTTATATGACCACATTCTGAAAAGTTGCTGAACTTTTTACTTCTGCATGGGGAGGGGGTGCACCAGAGAGTTGGTGTCATAGTGTGTGCATGGGATGAAAGAATGTCTTGAAGTGCCAATGAGATGAAAGAAAGGCAGAGTTTTGAGCCAGCAGCAGTTCCCAGCTGCTCCCCACACGTATGCCCACATCTGCTCTTTTCAGTTTACCCGCTGAAACAGACATGTACACACTGGAAGCCTTTCAGGACAGGTAGGGAGGGGTTTCAGGCTGCGGCAACAATCTAACAACCCGTACCCAAGAAAACCATCACAACTGTGCTATCCACAATATAAAAGGAATTGAGGCATTCTTTACCCTCTGACAGCCCAGCCTGAACAGTCGGAGAGTACTCCAAATTCATTCAGCCACATTGGTAACTCAGAGGTCAGGGACCTGAAGGATCTCAGCAAACAAGATAAAAATCTCTGAGTGCATTCAGCAAATGTCTGGAGAAATCTTACTCCATAGTCTGCTGGGGCAGAGCACTAAGAAGGGAGCACAGACAATATAAGGAAGGGCTTGTTTTAAAGGTGGCTCCTTGGCACACCAGCTCCCTCCCACCCTGGCTTGATTCCCCAAGCAAAGCCTTTATCTTTAGGGAGCATTTGACAGAAAGCTAGACCAAGAACAAGCCTGACCCCAGCTCCTCCTGAGCGCAGTGCCCTCCCAGTGTCTGCCAGAACCACGTGCACTTTGGCTAATAGACCCAGAAAGGGAGATCAGCCTTCCTGAGATCTCACTGCAGGCCAGTGGCAGCCACTGGCCAGAGCTCATCCTGACCCCTAGCCTAGGGCTGTTTCTTCCCTCTACCCAGATGCATTCCCCTCCCTCCCAGGCCCACTCCCTCCTCCAGGTCCTTGGGCTCACCTCCTAGTTCTGAGGATCCTGCCAGGTTGAACAATGCTCAGAAGCAGATGGCTGTTAAAACAATTCACTGGGGGCATGTGAAGCCGTGCCCATCCCAGGTGGCAAGGAGAGGCTACAGCCCCGCAAAGGGGCTCTCTTTCATCTAGAGAACAACTCCTCCTCTTCTTCCTCCTCCCACTCCTCCTCCCCCTCCTAGGTCCTCCTCTGTAGTACTACTGGAACATGTGCTCTACTTGGGAGGGAGGCAGGAGGGAGTATGGCTTTTATTGGAAAGCAAATGCCAACAGTGTGCAGAACTCTGCTGTATCTTCACACTTAGGAGAGGAGGAATGAGAGAGAGAGAGAGAGAGAGAGAGAGAGAGAGAGAGAGAGAGAGAGAGAATGATGATTAACCCCTGTGTTCCAGCTCTGTTTCTCAGTGAAGCCAGAGAAACAATACACTTAACCAATGGAGTGCCGGCCCCAGGCATTACATCACCAGCGAGCCCCCTCATTGGCTAATAATTCCTAAAAGGCAAAATCCTATCTTTAGATGCTTAACCCCTTCCTACTTAGCAAATCAAAAAGGATTTGGCTTATACCAGTGTTTCCTAAACTCGTTTTCATCTTATTCCTCTGAAGAGCTTTCTAAACACGTAGTTTGTAGGACTATGCCTCAAATTATCTACACCACAACCTTCCGAGGGTGTGCGGCGATTTTTAACAGTATAAAGAATAGAGGGCCCAGTGCACTTAGAACCCTTCCTTGCCAAGGGAAGTGATACTTCTCTGAGCACATATAACATACCCAACACTTACTGTCTCTTCTCATTCATGTCCCACCCTGTCAGGGACAAGGACAGAACCTCTAGTTAGTGGAAAAGTACAGACCCCCATAAGACAGGGAACTAGATCATCTTACAGTCAGGCTGCTTAGCTACAGGACATTGAATAGAGCCCTTGACCTTTTCACCCTGTAAACATCCTGCTAGTTTGCCCCACCTTATGCAGATAACAGCCTCTTGCTCCCCCCACCCTGCAGGAACTATATAAACCCTCCTGGAGAAAAATAAAGTTGCACCTTGATCAGAAATCTTGACTTGGTGTATTTCCTTTGTGTCTCCTGTCCCTAATCATTCCATCCCTAGGGTGGTTGAGAACCCGTTGAAGCCCTGCAGGTCGGGGCACCACCCCAGGCAGTGGACATTATTGGCCATCTTTCACAAGTAAGGTTCAGCCAGGCCTCCTGACTCAGGTCTGCCATTCCAGCTACTCGGGAGGCTGAGGCTGGAGGATCACAAGTTCAAGACTAGTTTGAGCTACAGAGTAAGTCCAAGACCAACCCCAGCAACAGAGTGGGGTTGTGTCTCTCGATAAGAAATTTAAAAAGAGGGCTATAGATGAGCTTTACAAGAGAGCAGCAGCCTACCCTGCATAAGGCTCCGGGGTCAGTCACTTGCACTGGATAAAAGAGATCCTAAGTCACTTGCCCAAGAGCTGGGGGTCACTTTGAAGGCCAGGCTGTGGGTGCCCCATGAATTTCCCCCTTTTTTTTTTTTTTTTTTTTGAGACCAGGTCTCACGGCATAGTCTTGGCTGTCCTAGAACTTGCTATGTCAACCAGGCTGGCCTTGAACTCACAGAGATCTACCTGCCTCTAGCTTGAGTGTAGGGATTAAAGGCATGCACCAGTATACCCAGCATGAAGTTCCCACTTAAAGTTAAACCAGGCCATTTGATTAGCAGTTTGCGTTTGTCTTGCGTGGTATGCAAGATTACAGAAAATATTGATACAGTTGTTGAACCTGAGAAGAATTGAGGACTGAAGAGAAAAGTGAATTCTCAGACAGGTATATTCAGAGGCAGCCAGCCATTCTGGAAACCACAGTCTCCCTCAGGTTCCTTCCTTCTGCTTCTACTGTAAGCCTGAGCCTCATCATCATGTTCTCTAGGAAGCTCTCTCCTCCTTCCACACCTGGGAGAGAGGGCCTTGCTGGGTACTTCTCAGGTCCCTGTATCTGGCAGTTGCACTTGCTTGTTTACTGAATAAGCTTGATGAGATTAGAGCTGTGTCTACCTTTCCCACCCACGCATGCCCAGAACAGCGTCTGCCGATATGAATGCTCAGTCCTGGCTGGCAGGGGGAGCGGGGCCAGTGGAGGAGGCTTTTGTCGGAGTTCTAAATGGCATCACAGTGCTGGGATGAGAAAGGCAGAGGCAGGGGAGCCTGAGAGACCCACATGAGTTAACAGTCTAGTCTTGGGTGTATGGATTGATGTGGAAGGTGTATTTTTGGACTACAGTATCTTCTTCATAGGGTAGCCATGGGCATCCCATGAAATAATGGCCCAGGATCTCATGCTTTCCTCCACACCCTTTGCCACAAGAACTCATCTGCTTCATAACTGACATCTGAGAGCTGAAAACTGCCCTTTCCATGCCAGTCACTTGCTAGACTCCAGACCCACATCAAACACATGTTCCTCGTGGATAAATGATGCATTTGGGTAGTCCAGCCCCACACAGTCTCTCCACTGTCAAAATGCCCATACCATCCACCTAATCGTTTTACAAATTGAAGTGAATTTTACATAGTGCACAGCTAAGCACTTTGAAGTGCATGGCTGAGTGGCATTGAGCACCTTCATACTGTAGACAACCACTATCTCTATCTAGCTCTACGGTCTCACCATTGCTCCAAAGGGAACCATTAGCTATCTGCTCTCAGGCCCCATTCCTGCTTCTCCTCAGCCTGTGACAAATGCTGATTCCTTCCAGGATTTACATATCTGGATAATGGCATTATGCAGCATTTGGCTTCTTATGCCCACACTCTTTGTGTGTGCAAGCATCTGTTTGTACACTCGCCCACTAGCGCATGTACAGAGGCCATATGTCAATGGCGGGATGTCTTTCTCTATTACTCCCCACCTTATTTTTTGAGACAGGCCCTCACTGAGCCTGAAGTTCATTGTTTCTGATAGGCTGCCTAGGCAGCAAGTTCCTGGTCTCTATCCGCTAGTGCTGGGTTATAGGTGCATGACACCACACTCAGCCGTTTTACATGGGTGTAGGAGATCTGAACTCAGCTCCTCACGCTTATACAGAGAGCACTTCACCCACTAAGCTATACCCCAGCCCTATGTCTGCCCTCATTTATTTGTATTTTTGTAACTTTTACAAGGTCCATTTATAGTGTGGCATGTATTATTAGTACTTTGATTGTTTCGTGACTAATAGTTTATTGTGTGCACATGTCACACTTTGTTCATCCATTCACCCTGTGATAGACATCTTTCATCCAATCCTAAACCATAAGCCTGACACTCACCTCTGACCCTTCTCTTTTCTGTATACCTCCAATCTAGTATAGCCCCAAATCCTATCCATTCTGTGCCCAAAATAAAGTTCAAATCCTTTTGCTCTTTCCCTCGGCTTACATAAGACATCCATATCTCACTCACCTAACTTCTAGCTGGTGTCAGTACTTCATTATCCTCTCTAGTAGTAGCTCCTGGGACATTTTTTAAACATAAGCTAGGTCATCTATTCATTTTACTATAGTAACTGGGCCTTTCTTTATAAAGTTTATCTCCTTGAGGCAAGGCAAAAAAAAAAATCAACAAACACATAGCATTATATCAGGTCATTACTCAGGTTTAAACCCCTCACTGTCTTCACTGCACTTTGGGTAAAATCTGAGCTCAGCATGCCTCCAAGGCTTAGCAACTTCAAATGCATTTCAAGTGGCTTGAAGCACCCCTTGAGTTATGTTTCCGCCACAGTGGGCTGCGTTCCTCCACTTCACAGTCCATAGGGAAGCTATTCTTTCTGCTTCCTGATCTTAGCATTTCTGAGTACCGGGTATCAGCATAAATAGTACACACACACACACACACACACACACACACAGTGACCTTCCATGGTGATCCTGTGAGGCAAATCCACCATTCATTTTATTCTTCAAGAAATGTGTGCTGGGATGTGGGCATAGCTCAGTGGTAGGGTGTGTGGCTAGCCTGGATGAATCCCTGGGTTCAGTCTTCATACCCCAACTATCCACACATACATGTAATGAAGACATATATGCTTAACACTGCTGGACCCTGGGATAAAACATCTTTCTATTCCCTGCAGCCTGTGGTGTAGTGATGAAGACCAACATAGGGAAGAGAATAAAACTTAAAAGTTCTGTTAAGGGAGAGGAAAGGGCAGGTATCTGCTTCACATAAGATAGTCTTTCCAAGGAGACTGCATTGAACTGCAAAGCACGAAGAATCACTCAAGCAAAGAGCCCGATTTTCCTCTCTCATATCCTGACTGTACAAAGCTGTGGTCCAGCCTTCAACATTTTCTTTTGAAGGATTCAAGTATGGAATGGCTATCACCCTCTCTCCCTTAGCAGACAGAGCTGTACCTCCCTGCCTGGGACAGCCCCTGCTGTGTGGAAGGCTCTCCAAACAGACTCATTGGAGTCCTAAGTGGTTGAATCAATAGTGACTCATCAATGAAAGCGTTTCCTGAAGTTTAACGAGTGACATGCTGTGACAGATACTGTCACTGTTATCCTAATAGGGACTCTATTAGGCTTGAGAAACACTGAGATGACTGTAAATCCAGAATAAAAGTGTGTAACTTTGAGTATTGTGGGACAACCAGGAGAGGATACACATTCAAAGCAAGCACTCAGCAGGAGTCCACAGTCATTGCGGATGCTAGGATACTAGCAGAGGTGCCTCACAGTAATAAAAACTCAAGCCCAACATTTACTTTCACAGGCAGTAAAGAAAGTCAAAGGTCAGAGCAACACTTTCTAAGTGACCTCTATGTATAAGGCTGGTCCAAAGCCATCGAGTGACACAGAGAATTGATGCCATGGGGAAAGTCTCATGTTCTCCTCCAAGACCAAGATGCTTGTTACTCCCTAATTTCCAGCAGCCAAGGGTGTTAACTGCTCATAGCTCACATGTAAGCCCCTATTTAGAAACTCTTCTGTGAAAGGAACAACTAAAGTAGTGCTCCCTTCTTGGGAGCATTCTGCACCCACTGGCTGGTCAGTCAAAAGCCTCAGTGGATGGCTTGAGCCCCCCATTTCTCCTTCATCCAGTTTGCCTGTGCCTGGTTCTGTTACCCCAGCTGTGTACCCACTCAACAGTAAAGCAACTTCTCAAGGACTCAAGGACCCTTCTACACAGACATCTTAGCATCTGTCCCCGGTCCACTCCTGTTGCTGTGATAAAATCACAAAGCAACTTAGGGAAGAAAGGGTTTATTTTAGCTCTTAGTCCAGACTACAGACCATTTTGGGGGCACGTGGCAGGAACTTGAGGGAGCTAGTCAAGCCACGGCAAGGCAGAGAAAGAATAAATGCATGCCTACTGTTCAGTTCAATTCTGACACTTTACACAGTCCAGAACTGGATCCCAGAGAAGAGCACTGCCCACCATGCGCTGAGTCTGCCCATCAACCTACTTACTGATACCGACAGACATGCTCACAGGCCAATCAGATCTAGACAATCAATCCCTCATTGAGACTTTCTTTCCAGGTAATTCTAGTTGTGGCAAATTAACA